>OY987255.1:141937259-142197707 GCA_963920725.1 Rhamphomyia laevipes
TGACCAGAGTTACTAGTTAGAGACAATCAAATATTCTTAATAAATAGATTATTCAAATATTGATAGATAATTCTAGCTTTCAAATCTTTATTTCGTCAAAAACTGAACCATATTGTTCACTAATTAATAATTATGCAACATATTTTCCGCCAGACAAAGTGGACAGCCGGACAAAATGATAACAAAATAATTTTTTGACTGCAATTCATAAAAACCCTGTAAAAAATCTTTCGGGTATTTTAAAGATTTGAATGTCTTTATTATGATTTTGCTTATATATCTTTATAAAGTATTCACGTTAAATATAATATAAATTGTTACCTTTTTACATTTTTACAATAACAACGTTAAGTCCAACGTTATCTTCCTTTTCTTCCATTTTTGTTTGCATTACCCTTTTTTTTTGTGCATAGAAAATATCCTCTTATTTTGTATAAAATAATCTATTCAAAAAATGTACTCCACTCCATTTTTGCAAACGTATACATACACATATAAAATTGACCATTACAGAATATCACACTCTACCAAATTTTCATATTCATTCCTCCATTCACATGTAAAAGTCAATTCATTCTGTCAACTCTGTCAAATGTGCAAAGGGCAATGATATCAAACAAACATAATTTATCTTCCAGCACGTAAAATCATCCATAAAAAAAAAAATGCGTTACAATTCCATTCCCATTCCGTTCTTCTTTATATAATAGCCATTCTAAATGGAGAATCTGAACAAATATTATAAACTCTATCAAATTCACATATCCTTTTTAAAGAACTGATACCTAATCACAGATAGTGAATATATATCTTTATATCAGGACAACAATAACAACAACACAAAAAGGATACGTTATAAAAGAAATTTGGAAAAAAAAAAACATTTGTGCTCCTTGTACATTTTATTTATCCAAATATGCACATTTTTACTTAAAAACTTTTTATATATTTGCCTTGATTTATCAGGACGAATAGATATGTAAAAAAAAAAATATTATTTTTTTTAGTGCATTTTCCGATCTCCCCAAACTTAAAGGACAAGTAAAAAAAATTTATATTTTCTCCCCATTTTATTATTTTTTTTTTTTGGTAAAGGCTAATGGATAGAAAATTTATAATACGTAGAAAATCATGCAGATATAAAATGTTGTACGTATATGAGTGTATGCAAAAAAAAGGACCTTCTTTTCATGATATCAGTTTTATGTTTTGACAGAAAGTAAAGTAAAGAAATGAAAGGAAACAATGTCGTCCTTTTTTTGGGCATTTATGAGAAATGGAAAATCGTTATGTTAACGTTTCGAACGTCTGTCTACTCATTCGTTGAAAAATTGTGGTTATAATTTAGAATCTGACAATGTCGAATTAATTTGAAATATTATCCGCTAGGCAGTGCTATTTATCCGTTTGTCTCGAAATTTACGTTTTTACTTATTAAATGTTAAACCCTGCTTTGGTAAGGTAATGAAGAATATATAAAAGAGAACACATTTGACCACTATCGGGCAACTGTCCTGCTTTACAAAATTTTGATTGTTTAGTATTATTAGACCCTGGTGTTCAAAAAGATAATGAAGAACAAAATAAAATTGAAATAATAAAAATAATTGTCACCAGGTGGCGATAAATATAATGAATTTTTCAAAGTGTTGCATTGAAATGGTAAATGGCAACAATGCATTAAAAATGTAATAAATTGTAGAGTAAAATGACAACATTATAATTGTAAGAAGTATTTATCATAAACAGCTTATTTGTAAGAACTTACTGTACCAGCACTTAAGCTGCGCAGCATTTTATCCTATTTTATTTTATATTATAACGAGGGGCTATCACTAAAAATCTTAGTATGTTTTTTTTTTTTTGTAATATGTGAAAATGGTGTTTCTATACATTAAGAGTCCCTTTTTTTGTTGTTGTTGATGCATATTACAAAAAAAGCTTTTAAGTAAAAAGAAATTTTCTTCTTTATATTATTTTTATTGTGCTCTTTTCTTTAACTTTAGGTCATATAAATAGTCCTCTGAAAAATATATATAGCTACGTACCCTTTTTTTTCGTTAGTACTAAAAATATATAATAATAAGGGAAATAAGAGAAAAATCTTGTTTGTAAAAAATAATGAAGTTGATCCTTGCGAGAGATATCACATCTGTTTATGCCTACTTATAATGTACACGCATTTATATTTATGTATATAGCAAAGAATCCTTTTTGTTGGTATGAGCTTAATAGTTGTTCAGTGTTCAGACAACATGATAAACTACTTTATGGTATCATAGCCCAAAAACAACATCAAATTTTCTTTAGAATTATTATTATATAATTCACGATATTTTCTGTCCTCTCAAAGGACTCTAAAAAAAATTTAGTTTACAATTTTTTTTTTTTTTTTGGTTGTCTTGAAATTGTGGTGATCTCTCTTTTCGATGGAAAAGGATTTCAAAATATTCCCAAAAAAAAAAGGTCAATTAAATTGTATATATATAGAAAAAAAGGAGTTATAGTAAAAGAAAAAAGGATTTTTTTTCTTGGCTTTTGTTCGATTTTTGTGTGATTTGTGATGGTAAAGGTTATAATGCCAAAATTAACAAGTCTGGAAGATTTTTTTTTAACCATTTTTGTTTTTTTGGTAATAATTTAGTAGTGAATAATTATTGCAGGATTTTATCAACTTTGACATTTTAATAGACTTAAGTTTTGTATTTAATTGTGACTTTGGAAAAAAAGAATTATTAATTGGCAATGGTTCATAAAATTTTTAGAGTTTCTGTTTTTATTGGAAATATGTTTTATATATTACTTATTTAAAGATGAATTTGATTCCGGGGTTATTTTGGAAACAGACAAGAAAAAAAAACGATTAATTGATTTATTAGGAGACATATTATAAAAATGGTTTTAATTTATTATTTTTATTATCTTGTCTTTCGAGATTTAACAATATAATTTGAAAAGAATTATACAGAATCGGATAATTAGATTTTAATTTTCTACGGAGTAGAATTTGTAATAAATTGTAATGAAAACATATACTTATGACCAATTATCGATTTACTGTCGGTAATACGGCATTATTTGTAATCACAAATATACAGTATTATAAAAGCTGTGTCTAATTAAACCCAATAAGACAATTTTCTTGATTCTGATCCTAATATATATTCTATATTAGGATCAATTATCGATTTACTAATAATAATGTATCTTTATTAGATCGATAATAGGTTAATATGAAACATCCAATAAAATCCTATACACATAAATATATAACTGTTGTTATATCTTTCAATTTCAATTGATCTACTAATGGCAAATATAATCGATAATTAGTTTCCGACAGTTTACATCTATATAGTTGTAATTCGTTAATTGGTTCGGTATTAGATCAGTAAGCTAAAATAACTTAAAGTTTATAAGTATAGAACTCTATTAAACTAATTTTAGACTGTTACTGTACTACTTCTTAAGCTTTTACAACCTAAATCGCTGGCTTTTATGTGTCACTCGAGCTGAACGTAGCCATTTTAACTTAATGAAATCTGTTATCCATAGATCATTAGCTGAGATAAAGCAATTTTGTTCACCACTGGTTATTTTCCTTCTTTTTGGCTATACATTCAACAGAGTATTTTCCTTTCGAAGATATCTAACGTATTACATTCACATTCATAGGTTCTGCTGACGATTGTTTCTTAATTACGTATAATTCTTTGTAAAGATAAATAAACAATAAAGCCAACTTCATTATCCTTAATTATAAACCTTTTAAAGTCAATCCTTTATAATTTATATACATTTTTTTTTGTGATTAATATATATCCAACCGTAATTAAATTCCCACATCAATTAATTATTATTATTATTAAATTGAAATTTTTTTTATATTTTTATATCACAAAAACTCAATTTTAAGTTTTATTCCAAAATATATCACAATAATAACAACAACAACAAAAACATATTTTTGTTGTCATCATTTTGAAACCAATATTTTATAACCATAAAAAGCCACAATAAATATTATACTATAAAATCTCTACTCTAACATAATTATTCATCATAAAGTAATAAACGAATAATTATTATAGTTACTGATAGATAAACAAAAAAAAAAAATATCCTTTTCACTATATTACGAGTACCAACATACATAAATATAAATCACCTTTGTGAAAATAAACCGAACGCAAAATTTTCATCCAGTTTTGGATTTGATGTTAAAATCCAAATTGATTTTGTAAAGGTTTTATATATGAATTTAATTTATTTTTGTTGCTTTTGATATAATACATTAATAAACATAAAAAGGACTTTTTCCATATAGCAAAATATTTTTGTTGATTTTTATATTTATTATATGTAGTTGGACTATTTTTTTTTTCAGTCCATGTTACATTATATAATAAGGATATACAAGGATGAAAATTTATAGAAATATATTTAGTTAACAAAAAAAAAATTGTTGTATAGATTTTAATTCACAGGGGAGGCGTCATTTAGTGGTGCAATGGGTGTTTTGTACACATAAGTGAAGAGGACTGATAATGGAACCTAAAACCAACATAAGATTATTATAAGGATACGTATATAGCGTGTTATATAAATATATACAAGAAATGAAATTAAAACAAAATATGATTTTGCAACTCTAATATTGTTCATAATAGATCGATAATAGGTTCTTAAGAAATGTATTTAAAAGTATTTTTTGGACTGCTATCAATGGATACGTAAATATCGTGTTATACAAGTACAAGCAATTGAAATTAAAAACATTTATGATTTTCTCACGCTAATATTGTTCATAATAGATCGATAATAGGTTCTTAAGAAATGTATTTAAAAGCATTTTTGAACTGCTAGATATGAACTTACTAGAAATTTTTAGTGTCAATGTTAAGAACTTCTCAATAATTTTAAATTATAATGATTGATTTTAAATATCAAATCGCATGTGTCAAAACAGTAAATATGAGTAAATGTAAATGAACAATTGTGAATCTATTACCAATTTGACAGTATTGATAGTAGATCGATAATTGGTTCTAAAAACTATATAATGAAAAACAAATTTCCTACTAATCTACATAATATTTGTATGATAAAAAATTACCCACAAATGTAATATATAAAAACTATATGAAAGTGTCTGGAAATGTAACTGCTAGATATTAAACAACCGAAATTAGGTACTGATTGATAATTACAAAAGTTTAATTTTTAATTACAATTACATAATTTGAATGTGCTTTTATTCACTATAAAGATTTTTACTAATTTCGTAAGCAGGCTACTGCGTACCGTCCCTGATTATACAAGAATATAAATTAAAAGTATAGTGAACTTAAATAGCAAAAAACGGAGAGAGACAGTTAAAAGGAAATACCAACACATCATATGATATGTAAATCTATATATTTATAAAATAGAAAATTCCCATATCATCACCAGCTCATAACCGACCGCATAAATTTATTTGATTATGTATCACTCTATGATGAATTTTATACGAACGATATTTTATGTATACTCAAGAGAGAATGCAGATATACTATAATGATGGGTGAAATCATTATCATCATCATCATCATTATTATTATTATTATTATTATTATATTTTTAGTTATCATCCTTTATACAACAGAAAGAATTATTTAATGTAACCAGAAAAGCCTTTTCCACATCAGACGAATTGAATGACATTATAGGGCTCTATATATGAATGGTTAAAATAAATACAAGCTTTTTTTTTATATTTTTAATGTACTTGTGATGCATTATCATAATTAGTTAGAGGATAGTTTAATATATATATGAGAAGCAGTTTTATTTTATTTTGGAGAAGAAAACTGAATAAAGATAACCCAACATTATTTAATTAGAATATAGTAGTACCACACAAAAAAAAATAATGTGAAGTTCTTTTTAAAATCTTTTATAAAAATTACTAAAAAAATAAAATAAAAATGATGATATAAAAATCGTCGGGGTTTGTTTTGTAGTATATATTTAAATGTTTGATTTAAAAAGGATATATTTTACCATAAAAGGATAAGGGTTTCGGCTTTGACAAATTATTTTTTCAGAAAAAAAGTAGCTGTTTCAAAAGGTTATACTTCGCATAGTCAAAGATTTCACACCATGACCCAAAAAATTTGTGAAAGTAATAAAAGTACTTTTTCAAAAACATTTCATTAAATTTATCATTTCTAATGTAAGTTATATGTATACAGTTTACTGGAAATAAATGAATAATTTTATACATTGCAAAGCAAAACAATGAACCTTTTATCAACCTATTTTCAAGAAAATTAGGACATTGGTGTGCTTCCTCCTCACAAGACTTACAAGACACTAGAAAGTTAAAAAAAATATTAACACTGCCTTGGAACGTGAGGCGGTTGCGAAAAAATGTCTACAACACCTCGGTAGTTACATAATAGCACCCTAAAAATCGTAGTGCCTATTACTTAAGCAGATGTGCTAAATTATCGACAATGAGGGTCTGGGAATTACTGCAGTGATTACTGCAATATTGATCATTCCCGTAAATCAAATTTGATATCTAACTTATTGTTAAAATAATGCTTTCAGTAGATCAATAATAGCTTCGACATAATATTGACAGTCGATCGATAATGAGCTTTCATATTATATAATGAAATATGAATTTTGGTCTGATTTACAGAATATTGGTATGATTAAAAATAATTCGGAAATTTTCTATATATAGAAGGAATTCATATAATAATTACAAAATACTAATCGATCGATATTAGATACTACTAACTGATAATTTCGTTGTATTATTAGGATGAATTGTGTTTTTAAATTCGATCAATTAAAATTTAATTGATAATTGGATTTAATATAAATTTAAAAATATAATTTTTTAAATATCTTTATAATTTTTTTGGTGCTCTAATATTGAACGTTTTTATATTTAAAAAAAAAAATCCTAAATTTTACAATGACAGACTAAAAATTTTTCCAAAGTAACTAAAATATTAATAAACAATTTCATTAAAATACGCTAAAATATCGAACAAATGTTCATTTCTTTTTTCGTTATTTTTTTTATTTTTTGTATTTTAAATATATCCTTCCCATATTTAAATTTATTGAACATAACATAATTTCCATGTCCTTGTTGATTATATATTTTACGATTTCCAAAGTCTACAATAAATAAAATACACAACATTAAAGCTATATACATAATATTCCCATGCCATACTGTAAAATATTCAAAACTAGCAATTTATATTTATCCGCAGATTTACATATACATATACATATATATACATAACAAGGACATGACGTACCCCATAAATTTAAATTTTCATACTCTCATATACTGTAAAACGTATACAGCAGAGAAATTTTTAAATTGATGGTCAATCCCAGAATTTCATATATACAAAACGGGGTTGTAAACTCTTCAACTGGCGATGGGCATCTCTCTCTATGGTCTCATGATATAAATAGTATACTTTTAACGCCTTTTATTCGGCCGCGAATACACAAAAAGTTATATAACAAATTTAATTTTTTTTTTAAGTATACCATAGCAAACTTGTTTATAGATTTAAGGAAGAGGTTGGAGTGGGTTAAAAGTTTTTTTTTTATGGATTTTGGATTGCCTACTATTCATTCCAATTATGGTGCACTAAACTAAAATGCACTTTCTGGTCATATATCGTTGCATGACTGCACATTGAAAATCCGCAGTTATATATTATTAAACGTCACACATTTTATATGTATGTAAATATTTATGTTGTATGGGTTATTAAGGATGTATATCTATATATATGTATATATAATAATCAAAATAATTTGAAAAATATATACAGCCAAATTTTTGTATATATATAGGTGCACTTAAATTATACCGCCATATGGATTTATATAAATAAATATATTTTTTATTATTAAAAAGTTTAAAATTTTGATAGCTTATGGTGTTTTATGAAAATGTAGAGTAAAAAGGTATATATAAATATATAAACGAATTTAATTATTTAATAACAGCCTAAAGGTCTTACAGAAAATTTAAGATTAACAAAAAAAAAATGAATTTACATAAAATTTTATTGAAGATTGTTGGAAATTTTGAACCAATAACTTCAAATTTATTTCGTGGTCAAATAAAATTGAAATAAAAATTGTATTATAACTCTTCAAATAGGTCAGAACTAGGTCAAATGTTAACCAATTTTTTTTTTTAAACTTGATATTTCGACATCCCTACATCAAAAATTATAAAGAGAAACTTAATCGGTGTTAGTTAATTTGTTAAATAAGCTCTAAACTTTTTATTTCAAAAATAGATCGATAATTATGTCACAATTAATAATTTTAATCATTATTTCCGAAATGTTTATAATAAATGGTTTTTTCCGAATACCTTACTCCAAAATTTTGAATCTAAAGATATTTATGTTAAGTTATTTGGTTAAATTTTTGTTTTCAGTTCAAGAATGCGTCGAAAATAGGATCACAATTAACTGATTTTAAAATAATCATTATTTCGACATTCTGAACAACATAATTTGAAGAATATTTCAGAACGTTTCAAGAATATGTCAGAAATGTATAATAATTGGATAAGAATCATTATATCGATATCCTTGTACAGGAAGGAATAGGTCAGAAATAGGGTCAAAATTAAACAATTTTCAAAAAAAAATTTAATAATTTGTTTAATGTCGTTAAAAATCTCATTGTTATAGATCAGAGGAATAGGTCAGAAATAGAGTCACAATTGATTACTTTAAAGAGGCATTACTTACAGTGAAATAAATTAATTTAATTTTACTGGAAATGAGTTTATGATAGAGTAAAGAAACTTAATAATTTTAATTGATCTTTCCCAGCAAATAATTAAAATTTTATGAATCAATAAAAACCATTTACTTCAAAAGAATTAAATTAAAAGAATCACCTAATTTAATCTGATTAATCTAAATCCATAGTATTTTCTATTTATTAAACATTCCAATCAATAATTTACCATATTACCACAGTGTTTACTAAAAATATTAAGGAGCACCCAGTACATAAACTTGCATTTACCTATTAAATAGCCACAAAGCATATAAAATTTAACCATTAACCACCTAAAAAAAAGTATATATATATCCAAATCATGAGAATTCTGCAATCCTTGCGGCTATTCTAAAATATCATACTCTAAATAATATTGAAATTTCCTCTTATACTTTAACTGCCATCCCTACGAGAAAATTAATATATTATGTCGGTCTATATATATGTGTAAATATTGCTAAAAGGATTGCATTTTTACCATTATATTTTAAAAAAAAAACATTCAACCAAAAAAAAAAACGTATACATTATCCAGGCTGGACGAAAAAGGACGTAAATTTTTATTTATTTCATTTTTGTTTTTTTATGTTGTACTTGAAAAAATTGCACACTATATCGCGTTGCTCTCAAATAAATTAAAATTGATGGTACAAATACTTTCGGGTCAGGATACTTTTAATGTGATCCCTGGCTATAATTTGTAAGAAAGTTATTATATATGTATATGTAATGCTCCCTTTTTTTATCCTTTTCATATATATAGTTCAATAACTTATTTTATTTTGGTAGCCTTTTGAAAATTCGAATATAAAAATAAAATAATTTTAATTCAATTTTTATGTTTTATACTAGTTAAAGTATTTAAACAGTTCTTGATTAAGTATTGAAATTAAATCGATTAATTAAATTTTATATATGGATATAGAGGGTTAAATGTATAGTTGAACCTGAACGGTGTAATTTTATCAAAATCTCATTCCTAAGAAATTTAAATTTTTAAATTATACCATAAATCAACTCATTCTTCTATGTATTCAAATTTTATGAAAATGACCAATACACCAATTTACCACCACCCCTAATTTAATGCTAAATCAGCATAATAATAATAATAAAAAAAGGGTTGGATGTAGAAAAAATTTATGTTTGCATTCGTTGATTATTATTATTGACAATTAATGTACAGTAGCGTTCAATTAATAGATGATTTCTTTGTACACGGGCGGCGGAATTTAACAAATACGTCTCGGGCGATAAGTAAAATTCGTAAATCAACCGACATAATTATGGGGGTGTAAAGTAACGTCGCGAGAATGTATAGTCACCCATATACAAATTTTAGGTTTTTTAATTAGTTTTAACTCAAAATCGCAAAATTCGTTTTGAAAACCAATTAAATATCGCACAACGTTATTAATTCATATTTCATATGAAAGCGTATCCCCCATTGACACACTCTGTTATAAGGAAACCCATCTCTTTAGAAGATATTAAACTTAAGCATTAATTCCCTGATGTGTAAATTCATACGATTTTAATTAAATTGAAGCGGTGACGATTTTAATTCGTTTGAAGCGACGAATAAAACTTCGCCTATTTTTATGACATTAATTTGCACGGCATTATTTCAAGGAGTCCTATCTTCGCCCTACCTATTTTTACAACCCTAAATTTATTTATATCAATTGGAGTAGATTATTCGCAACTACTGTTGCCACTGAATATCGAAGGTAACAAGTAAATTTTGCATACGGGCGTACTACCTAATATATACGACCCTGGACTATATAAATATAAAACTGCGAAAGATCAAATATAACTTTTAAGTTTGCTGACTTAATGCTGCTACTGCTGCTGTTGTATTTTATACTGCATTATAAAATTTACATAAATTTTCACCCAATATTAATAAATCAGCATTAATTTTATTTTCATAAACTCTATATTTATATGCTCTTAAGTATCTCTTAACGGCCAGGAATAAAAGCAATATTGAAAAATGAACATATATTTTTTAAGTTTATATAAATCCAGGAAAATTTATTTGTTTTAATCTTTGTTGAAATTGTAAATAAATATAAATTAAATTTCTTGATTTTATTTAATTATTTTTTTCTATAATACCATTTTAATTATGCATTAAAAATTTTCATCAGCAATTTATTTATTACGATATTTTGATTTATTATTTTCAATATTTTTCAATTTTAATGTTAATACATAAATATTTGAGATTAGATAGCTTTACAAATTAAAGAATCAAAAAATCATTAATTAACCAATTGGAATTGTCATTATTAAGAGCGATACTGGGGAAAAAATGAGACGTTATGATCTTTAATATCTGCAAAAGGCTGAAGTTATTTAAAAAACTTAGTTAAACTACCAAAAAGTTGTAGAAAAGAGTTTAATTCGAACAAAAAATGGGGTAATAGCAAAACATTATTTCGCTACAACCTTTGTGTTTGATACCGATGGTACAAATATGCTACCCGGTGATGCAATGGCTGCGTTGAAGATACCCGCATTTCGTATGTGTTGCCGGAAATTATCAGTTTCGCTAAAATTCTTTCTTCCATGAATATAGTGACCTTGTTTCGCTATAAAACTTTCTGTTTAATGATTCAAATATGCCAGTAGAGCACCAGCTCCGAATATGCCATCTGAAAAAATAAGGTACATTGAAGAACCCTCATTTCTTAGCTTTCTACCTGTTTTGTCACTTCACTCTTGTGCCCTCTGGATTGATTGCACCTAATTTAATAAGATTGTCTTACAACTCACTGAATTTTGATTTAAAAGGCTTATTTATGATTTAAGGTAATGAGCTGCCAATCAAAATACATACTATCAAATTGGAGCTCTTACTAAGCCACCTGTGTTTTTACAAAGAAGTATTAGAAAAGTCAAAAGCTTTTTGAAAACAATTACGGAGTTCAAAAATATAAGAAATTATATTTAATTGTAATTCTAATTCGATTGTTAGTGTACAATATCTTCGGCATGAACATGAATTAGACTGAAAACTCTTCCCTATTCCAAGAAGTTTCATAAACTTTGATATAAGATTATGATGAAAAATATCTACAAAAATATTCATAATTAAAATACGCAACATTTGTTCTTAATTTAACATATTTTATGTTAACGAATTTGCCAATTTATTTAAAATAACTTTAAAAACTAAGAGGAAGTCCGCCTCCGTAACCTTTTTTATGATTCTTGCAAATTCTTTGTTTCTCTACGAATTATTAAATTTTTTTATTTTTTTATTTACCTTAAACTTACTACTTAGTCATGACCATTTAAGTCCACCTTTTTTTATTTTTTATATGCTAGCAACTAATATTCCCCAGCTGGGATAAGACATAAGCGTTTAGTTTCAAATTTTTTTCATGTGGTATTTGACTAAATCAACCCGACTGCAAAACAAGTTTTCTTCTCATATTTTTATGCATTTATAAAAAAAAATATATATATATTTTTTTTTTTTTTTTTTTTTCAACATATTTTATGCTATGACCATAACTAAATAAGCGGAAAGATGTTTATCTTTTTAATTGGCAATTTGTTTGATAGATTTCAAAAATATTTGTTTTTTTCGGTTTCTTGTAAAATTGCCTATAAGAAATTATTTCGATTTAATATTAAATATAAAATACAAAATTGATTATTAAAATTGTCTATTTTGTTATATAGAGAGAATGATTTCTGTTTCGAATTAGTAGCGTTGTGGTCAGTTTGAGATATGTTATAATGTATCAAGATTCAATTGTTTAATTCATGTCTGAAACAGCGATGTCTTTGTCCGAAAACGATGTCTGGAGCCTAAATTTGTAGGATATTTCATTCTGTTTCTTACAATCGTTCTCGTAACATTGGTTTTCTCATGTTTTCATTTAATTTTATCTACTCAGTGTTGTTTCAGTCTTTCAATGTATTCCTCATTTCTTATCATCTTTTTTCGTTTTCTTCTTTGATTGTTCTTGGGGTATTTCCTGGCATATCGAGATCAGTAGTTTGAAGTACATACAATATATTCCTGCATCCTTTTTGTTTGCGGTGATTTGCATCCTTACATGGTGCATTCAATATTTCGAAACTACAGTAAATATTTAACTACTAAAAACCATCGATTTATTTTTAAAAAAATTAAATAATATTTCTTACATAATTAAATTCTTTATTGAAATTGAAGCAAAAGTGAAAATTAGGATACTGTGCGTAACTTATAAAAGTATGGATAGCCAGGAAGAAGAGGCGAAAATTCCAATTATGTAAATGCTTGTTCCATGAGAAAATGGGCATAAATTATATAATAAGACTATAAATTATTCTTGTACAGTGTCGCTTCAATTAACTATAAACCAATTAATTGTCTAGGGTTTGGTGGTTCCTGAAAATATCAATTGACAAGCCCCTTCCTTAGCCTTATTAAAATATCATTAACATCAATTTTTTTTTGTAAAAGATTTAATTCCATATTGATTTCACAAATTTTTTTATTTTATGGAACTTATAATTAATTTGTTTTTCCTTTATAATTCTTAAAATATAATTTATTTTCATATTATACGTATACCAAAAATTTTATTTAATTATTATTAAAGGGGATACAAATAATAATATTTAAAATATCCTTTTTTTTTATTTATACATATTGCAATAAATTGTATCCATTCCATGATTTTAAATTTAACACTTTTAATGATAAAACCATTTACAAGGCGATACACCTTATTATTATATACGTTTGAACGCAGTAAATAAGAAGGACAATAAATATCGCAAAAAAAAATGAAACAACCTCGCGAATCATATGCAAAACTTTACTCCCCAAATGTCATTTATTATATAGTTAATGTTAATAACCCTTTAGCTCTTTACTCTTAGCGAATTAATAACGTGCTCGCAAATACAGAGAAATTACAAGCTTTTACATAAATCGTCCTTTTATACAGAAACACATACAAACACAACGATTTTAATTTGATTTACATATAAAATTAAACATTGCAGTATTATTTATTTATTTATTTTTTTTCGGGTGTAATTCAAAATATCAACAACAACAATTATTTCAGAGCTGTAAACTATGTCGTTTAATTAATTACTTTTTTGTTTATGTTTTGATATTTTTCAATTAAATTTTTGTCTATTTAAGTTACAAACTTTGTGTGGTATTGACCCAAGGGCTAAACGAGATGCAGAAATTTTCATAATATTCTGGTTCGTACAGAATGTTAATTTAAATGGCCTCGTTTGGATTACTCATGCTGTAAAGAAGTTTTTTTTTGTTACAATTTTACAACGTAAAAAGTACATTTTAACTGTGCGCACATTAAAAAGTGAAATAAATTAAAATGACAAAAATAATGAAAAAAAATTGGCATAAATGCACGTGCAAAAAAGCAAGCCAAAATAAAAAATAACAAGATAAATTTGTTAATATCTTTCGAATGTTATTTGCTTTACATTCATTCCTATGACAAAATATATAATTTGAGAAAATTCACAAAATATTCAAATGCTATAGGATACACTGAAAAAAATAATCAATATTAAACTTTTCACTTTGACATAGTATAAAAATGAAAAAGGATATCGTAGAATAGACAATCGATTCGGTCGGTACGTCAAAATTTCAACAAACTCTAATATCGATTTATTCAGCTCTCCTCTATTTCACTTGCTTTAGCATGCCGAGTTTAAAAGTATATAAAAAAATCCAAGAAAACTGCAGGTAATTATAGCTATTTATACTTTTAAACTCATTCGGTTAAAGTGATGGGGTTAGCGTTATAGAGCTGATTTATTCATAACATCGAATTAATTATTCTATATAATAGAAATCTTAAATTCTTTAATTCTAATTCAAAAATTGTATATTTAGTGAATGCATTGAACAAGCTGTTGAGTTACTGGCAATTTTGTCAGTAACTTGAGTAAGTACTGAATCTTTCATGATTCCATTTGACTTAGCCCAGCCAAGTCGTTTGCTAAGAAGCTAAAGTAACCAACTGAAGCTATTTATCATACAGCTTCAGTGAAACGTTTTTAACTTCATTCCATGCTTTTCCTGTCTTACCCAATTTGAATGTTTAGTGTTCTTTTCCAAGTTAGTTTAGTGTTCTTTTTAAATTAATTTTGTGTAATCCAGTCTAGCACTACAAAACTTCTTTACGATATTTTCTAAGGATGTGTATTACCCAACCATATTTACTATTTATAATTTTCCGCCTATTCATTTTCTCACTGTGCAAGTTCATTTTAATAAATTAATATAATTTTTTTTGTGTGCATTTCTCGAAATAATTTCCAATTGCATTTATTACACATTTTTACAATTTAAATGTACCCAATAAATTTTGTATAAATGGTTGAATATATATAGAAGTAATGAGCATAATTTTGTGAACCTCAGCCAAATAATAGAATATTGCAATAATTAACAAAGCAAAAAAGGAAAAAAAAAATTGGACCCATTAAAAAAGGGTGTAACAATTTCACCATAGCCAAAATATAGTGAAAATATTAATAACATATAAATTACAACAAATTTACATTATAAAAATTTAATGAAGTGAATATTTACAATTTACATTATTTAGTTACTTAAAACAACAACGAAAACATTAGCATAAATTATTTTAGTTTAAATATAGTAAAATACAAATTTTGAGGTTTATATACTTCGGTACTTTAAAAAAAAAACTATATGAACACGCAAAAAAAAAATAGAGTGCAATAGAAGGGAATTATTTTCAGAGTAGGTAATAATAAAATAAATTCTGTCATACAGCATTACATAAAATAGTTAGGCATACAAATGCAAAATTAATGTTTATGTACACAGGGTGGTACAAGAAAGACCATATGTCTTTTATGGCAATTTTGTTAATTATGCTTCACTGTATTTTCGAGTTCCTCTTTGAGGTATTTACTCTATTTTCCTTATGATTACCTACAAAATCCATTGGTTATTTCAAATGTTCTCTTAGATTTATACAAACACGATTAGTCTTCAAAATTTCTCCCTAGGTTTTTATAACTACAAGATTTCGTATATCCTCGCTTGCTGTGAGCTGTTTTAGTATTAATATTTATCAATGGTTCTTATCATTACGAATTCCCGTCTTTGAGGATTTTCTTTTAGACAATTTTGCCTATTTTCATTATGATTTCACCTTCCAAATCCATTGGCTTTATCAAGTTTTCTTTTAGATTTATTTATCAGCACCATTTCACTATTCAATTTACTGTCGAGCTTTATATCTCCTTCTCATTTTCTTTGAATTAGGAACTTTAACTTATATTACTTGCTCAACGCTGTTTTTGTATTATAATTTATCCCGGGGTTACTATATCATTACGCATTTATCAGCTCAGTGTCGCTTCAGACTTCAAATAACTTACCAGGGTTTTATTCCTACGCACTCTCGGCTGTTCCCCTCACGAATTTGAAATACAGTATCTCTGCGGTATCCATTAGATATTATTGGCCAATAACAAATGTTAAAAGCCATTTGAATTTCTGTCCGTTAAATGATTCGCGTTTATATATTATGAATCTTATGGCTAACAATTAATTATTTTTGACCAACCTTACGATAACGAATGTTTACATAAAATAGCCTAGAATTCTTGGTAAATAGTTTCACAACACAAGTAAAACATTTACGGCCGAGATATAAAAATTATGAGATTCTAAATTTCCCTAATATTTGCATTTATTCCCTCCTGTTGCTTGTGGCATTAGACAAAAAGGTTTAGATAATTTCTTTTGAAAGAAATTATCTTTTGAAAATATTGGCTTACCAAAAACTTAAGCTCCATAATTATTATGGCAATAAATGCACGGTGGCACCCTTAGGATTGGCAATTAAATACCAGTAATTATAGACAATATGGCAAATCATTATTGCAATATTTATTGTAACCATGATTCTATTTCACATATGAAACCATACCAAAAGATTTAAATCAGTAAGTGTGTTTGATGGTAAAATAGCATAGAATTCTTGGTAAATTTATACACTTTCAAATAACCAATATTTGTAAATCCAAAAAAAAAAAATCGCTTTTCACATCCTTTTGTTTTATTATAGCTACCCTGTACCTACTGAAAAAAAAATTTATGCTTACAATTTATTTTTTTCAAATCCTTTCTCTAATAAACAATACTAAAAAAAAAAAAAACTTGAAAAATTGATTAGGTTTAGCTATAAAAATAAATCCTAAAAAAAAACGTATAGGGAATTAAAAAATGTTTAATGAAATAAACAATTAACTTTTGAAGGATACCTGGGCGCTCCTCAAATAGTAATTATTTTTTGAAGAGTTTAGCAAATAATGACGTTTTATTTTTTCCACTGTCCTTCTAAGAACAATAAAAAAAAGGATATTAAAAAGAAATTTTTGCAATCAAAATGCAAAATTTAAAAATAATAAAATGGCTTAATTTGTAATAAGGATTTTCATTTATAAAATTATGTATAAGTACAATAAACTGTGTTGATTTTCAATTATTAATTTCCTGCTGTTTAACACTTATTTAAAATTAATAATATTTTGTATCCTTTCCCATCCTTGGGAAATTACTTGTTTAAAAATGAACAAAAATCCATAATTTCCTTAAACTAATAACAAAACTGGCAACAACAAAAAAAAAAAAATTTAAAAATTTGTTTACAATGATATCAAAATAGCCAAACAGAAAATTTATCCAATCCTAAACTTTGAATCCTTTGAATCCTTTGCATCTGCCTCCTCCATCAGAAAATCAACAATTACTATACAAATACGATTTTAATGTTTACAATTGCAACAGCATTGCATAAAAAAAAAAAAAATATTATAAACTTTTATAAACATCTATTATCCTTGCACTCTGTGTGCACTTTTATTGCATTGCATCCTTACAAAATATATATTGGAAAAATGCAATTTTTTTTTTTGAGATTTTTTTTTTTGAGATTTTTTTTTACAAGAATTTTTATTCATTGATTTTTACAAAATATTGAATACAACAAAGAAAAAAAAAACAAGAATTTTCCAGGACAGATGGGGGGATGCAATAGAAAACTATAGAAAATTGTATAGAATTTAGAAAAGCATAGTATAAATTTGTTTGTATTGTGATGTTAATTCTAGATTTTGTTTTTGTTTAGTAAATAATGTTCCAATAATCATGTTTGACGATAAAAAAATTTACAGAGTTAACAATAATAGACAATTGTAAACAAACAAGGACGTTAAGAAAAGGATTTGTTTATAACAATAAAAATCTACTCCATTTTACTACAAATAATATTTAAAACTGATTTCTGCTTGTATTTCCATATTGACAGAAAAAGATCTTGTTAACGGAAATACCTAAAATGTGACCTATCAAGACCTCGTTTTTATTATATGACCTATGAAGTTCTTTAGTGCCTTCTATCTAGATTAAGTTACTTGAAATATGAGCAAAATTATGGAAATTATGTTTCTATGATCTGTGTAAATGATTTTTTTCAGATTATTGACCGTAAACGGTAATATGATTCAACCCATACCCTTATTTGCAGGTTCTCACTTGAATAATTACATTCAATGCACTTGTAAAAGCACGAGAAAGAGATCATTCTAAAGAAGTATAAATTTTACTTACTTATCTGGCGTTATAACTTAATGCTTTGATCCAAGAATATCTTTTTTTATATTGGTTTCTGTTTGCTACTCTACAAATTCCGATCAGGTTCAGAATTCGTACAGTTCTTTCCACAGAAGAAGTCCTAATCTGCAAAGCTCGGTTAGAACTCTTAATAATTGAGCGTTTTCTTTCATTCTAACGACATGAACTAACTAGAATATTCATTGAAATTTCAACATTTCTGATTATGTCTACTTCGTCATAATGGGAGTAGTCCCGGGATTCTTATCAGTACGCCGTCACGTCTTTGAACTGGGAACTGGTATTATCCACTAAAAATTTCACCACGAATATGCCTAGAATGTTCTCATCATAATTGAATATGTTTCAGGTTTCCGAACCAGATACATAACTCAAATTATAAAGACCATTTGTTATTTATGATATATTTGCATTGCCTACAAATTGCCAACCTTGTATTTCTATGGAATATATTCTCACTGGACATTAAGTCACACTGTAATCATCAGTGATAATAAAATTAAATATTACCTCCACATTGAATTTAGTTTAATTTACTTGGGCGAAGATAAAAAAAAGGTAGTAAAAAATTATTTTTATTTTTGCGTTTTTTTTTTCTTCATTTAATTGAATTTAATTGTATTGAAAGAAGGCGTGTTGTAGGTGATCCGTTTTAACAGATAACCGAGAAAAAATATACAAAAATTGTTGTTTTCTTGATTCCTTTTCAATTCATGTGAGTACACCTACGCGCAACATTACCATCTTCTCGTGAGACCAAAATCTAAAGTATAGTTTAAGAATAAATGAGTATGGAAAACAAAAAAATTTTGAATAGGAGAAATTGTAATACCACTTTTTTCCAAATTACTCTTCTTGTATTTTGGAGTCTTTCCTACTCAAAATTCCTAATGAACACTGTCATCAGAAGGTTGGAAAACGATTGTAGGAAACTACGTTGGTATATCTCTTTTCATTGAAATTTCTCCGCCACAAGCTTTGTTTGGTTGGCTGGCTTTAAAAGAGTGGGAATTATGAAACGCTCAGAATAAGTGAAACCATTATTCCATCTAATCAAACGTTGCATCATTGTTACATGCGGTGTCGCCCTACAGTGAAATTAATTTCCTACTTCTTTCTTTCTTGACGTCCTAGTGTACAGGGACATTGCTTCACTAATTTCCTACTGCAAAACTATATCTATAATACATTATTGTAATTTTCTTCATTTTCCATGGCACCAATGAATTTAGTTATCATAAAGTTTATGTTAAGAATTAATGAGTAAGAAAAACTCTTATTTTGTATTTCTTTTGCTCTTCTCGAGGACTCGAGGTTTTGGAATTACTCTTCTTGATTTTCTCCTCAATAATTCTTATTTCATCGGAAGGTTGGCTAGAAGCTAGCGAATGATTATACGAATGATTTGTTTAGAATGGCATTTCCCAATTCAGCAGTTAACCTCTTTGTCGAGTAATTTGCTACTTGTTTCTTTCTTTAATTAACGTCCCAGTGTTCAAACTATATTGTTTCGCGAAATTTCTATACTACAAAACTATAATCTTATACATTTTAATTTTAGTTTGATTTGCTCTACTTTTCATTTCTTAAGCTATACTTTAAATTTTATACTGTGTGATCTTTTACAAAATCAAATTTACAATATTTCGCTTGCCATTATAAGCCTCCAGACCAGCTAAATAACATGCTTACATAATTTTTTCTTTTTTTATATATTTTTCTTTATGTTACCAGATAACATTAAATTGTGGGTGATTTTCTTTATTTCATTCTTTTGGTCTTTCTGCAGTATACAATTATTTCTTTTTGCATATTACATTTGTAAGTCCTTGAAAAATAAAAATTTACTATTTTTTTTACATTTTTTTTTTTTGTTTTTTATTAACCTGAATCAAAATATAATAAAAAAGTCTTGTACAAAGTTTAGTCATGCTGTCCAGGCCAGTGTATTAAAAAATTTAAATTTAGCATAAAATTTCATTTAATTATTTTATGAAAAATTGATTTTTTTCATTGTGGAAAACATAAAAATTCAATTTTTTTATTATATTTTTTAAATATAGATAATACAAATTAAAATTATTTGAAAAATTAAATATATTTTATGGTAAACTTTTTGCTATTTAGCAATTTGATTGAAAACCACCCAACATAAAAAATAAAATGTGGTTAAAAATTTGTTGTTGCAGGCTTGCTGAGCATCATAAAACCATCAAGCTAAATTGTTATATAAACACAGCATAATTTTCACTATACAATTAATAAAACGTCATTTCAAAATTTTGATTTTTTTTTATTTATATTCGACCTTAATTATTTACTTTAAACGTTTTATAAAATAATCATTTTTCTAAATATATTTACAAATTAATTAATTATAATTAGGAATAATAGAGAGAAGTTTATGATTTGTTAATTTTCAAAGTCATTAAAAACAAAAAATTATTATTATTTCCTTACCTTATAAAACAACGTAAACCTTCACAAAAATAGTTCAAATTGAACCAAATTTGGAATTTGATTATTAAAACCTTTCCCCTTGTACACTGTCAAACAATACAATAAACATTTGTATGTTTTTATGATACGAGGTTGAAATGATAATTAGTTTCGGTAGCATTTCAGGAAATGAGTTATTATCCTAGCAAGATATTGATTTAAAAAGTTTGATCTGGAAGTGGAGTAGAAGCAACCAATTCAAAAGAACCAAACGATTAAGAATAATAATTGTGATCTGCAAGAAGAAATTGAGGCAATCCTGATGAACTGGCATAGTTCAAATTAGTTGCTAAACAATGATTTAACAAATTTGATTTTATGCTGAAACTAATCGAAAGCTATACCAAAATTTGAAATTACTCACGTTATCGATTTTTAAATTAGTCTAGGAAATCAGTCAAAAGATAATGATTTTTAATACTTTCTGTTAGGCTGAGACCTGAGACTGATCATTTAATTGAACGAAAAGGCAAATGTAACTATAAATCTTGAAACAATTTCAGTGTCAATGTGTAGAACTTGCTAGAAAATGGTTTAAATTTGCATAATACCTAATCGACTTGAATACACTTTGAAATATATCAGTTAAACTTGCTGCAAATAAATAATACATCTTTTGAATGAACGAATCCGTTTTACTATACATAGTTAAAAAAGACTGTTAGAAAATCATTATTTGAAACGAAACCTCTAAACTAGCCTCACAATCAAAGATCTAATCAAATTGAGATCATTTTGTTTGATTAAAAATACTAAATTTGTAATTATTTCACGACTTTTCTGACGGAACCGTCTTGCTCACAGTTTCGAAAATATGTAACATTGACAGACGATCAATTGATCCAATGAAATCAATATTTTAAATTTTATATCCCTAAATTTTGTGTATTAGTTTACTTCTAAGTAAGACTAGTTATTTTCGGATGACCAATTTATGCGACCCAATTTATTGACAGTAACATGCCGGGCTACTTACATAATTAATGTTAACAAATAGTAGAATGGAAAAAACCTGATCCGTCAATGAGAAGCAGACCACTCAAAAAAATTGGAAAGATGCAGTCATAAAAGATATCAGAAGACTGAATATTTCGAACTGGAAACAAGTGGCTGCCGATTATCAGATCCAGATGGACAAGATTATAACAATTGGTTAAGAACTGTTTGCAAAGTCATAAGTAAGAAAATGTTAAGAGGCAACAAATAACAACTTAAATATTGACAGATGAAATTCTGACACATTAACAAAAAAAGTCATTTTAACATTTTTACAAATTTACTCATTAAAATTTCTGCATATATTTTATACATTAGCGTTTTCAACAGTTAAGTTACTGGTAACCAATTCACTAAACTCCCATTTTTCTAATAACAAAAAAAAAACTATGTAATATTTCACAAAAATTATGATATATTTCAAAAATTATGAAATATTTCATAATAATTTTTTAATTTCCAAAAAAAAATTATGTTATGCTATCAAACACGTCCCAGCTAGAAGACATATTACCCATCACTCTTTCTTACTACATAATCCAAACTCTGACATTGAAGTAACAATTATTATGAAAATTTACAACAACAACAACAAAAATAATTTAAAATTATTATTATGATTATTTTTTTCATTAGCTTTTAAAATTAATTTATCTCATCGTAATTCTCTTTGTCGAATCATTTGCACCTTTGGAATTAAATAACGAATTTTTTCTGATTAAAATATTATTTTCATTTTTTTGGTTGTTTATATCCAAAAACATAATTTTAAATAAATCTGTAATAAAATTATTTACCTTGAACTCGACAATCGATCATTCGATCAAACAACAAAAAAAAATGACATTAGAAAAAAAATGTTTAAATGCCGGCACACCAGGGGGAAAGTAACAATCGTGCGAATGCAAGCGCGTTTATTATAGAATAAAATAAACAAATTTTTTGTTTTTGGAATTTCATTTTGTTCTGCGATTACATTTTTTCAAGACACAAGTAAAAGATTACGAATAACAAAAAAAAAATGTACCTGTGAATAATAATTTGTCTATAGGGAATATTGTCGTAATCAATTAAATTACGACATGCTGGCTAGGTTGATATCTTTGTTGTCTATGTTAACATTCAGATTTACTAGATGATTATTGTCTTTTCCAATTAAAAATTTTCGTAATTTTCATTAGAAATATTTTTCAGCATAAAATTTTTGATTATTTTTGTATATCGATTTTTTGATATCTTAATTCAAATATTTAAGATAAAATTATGGGTGGTCACGTACTGGTTTATACACCTTACAATTTAATTTGGAAATATTTCTGTCTGACAAATTTATTTTCGTTGCTGTTACAGTGATTACAGAAGAACAGAAGGCGGATTCCAAAATTGTATTTCTTAAATTCGGTAAATATTTACTAGTAAACTTTGCTGAAAATTAATTTGTTGGAATTGTTTAGATCCAGCACGTAGCGTTCGGGTGTTGTAACGTTACCGTACTTGCTATATCGGTAATTTTGTGGCTTTCAAAATAAAACAATACCAAGAGAGGCAGCGCTGATCAATACGAAATGTCCGATTGTCTGTTTTTGGATCGGTTCATTGGTTAACTGGCATATCTCGTAAAAGGCCCAGTATCATAGACTTTTGACCACCACAATGTCTGCAAAGCGAGACCGTGGCTCAGCCTCTGTTCAAAATTAAGTTAACCTTTTCAAAAATGTATAGAATTGGATATTTCAATGGTCAAGATCATTCATACAGTATTCATAGGGCTTGATGAAGAATTTCCAATATAAATTATCTAAGAAAATTCTTATAGTTTCAGTTGGTGAATTAAATTTTTGATAGTATCATTATTTTATCAGTTCTTCAAAGAAATTATCCTTCCAAACTGAATTCGGTACTAATATAAATATTTATAAAAAGCAATTAAATTGTTTAATAAAGTCTTTTATACCGAATTTAAACGATATTACGCTAGTATAATTAACAGTGTAAACTGTTTTTCACAAAATTTAATAATTATTTCCATCTCACTTCGGAAGGATATAATTTTTTCATCCATTTTATTTAAAATTTTGTTCATCCAGAGTTTCTCTAATTGATTTGTCTGTTTCATGTATATTTACTTAAATCTCGCAAATGTTATATGCCTCCAATATCCGAAAATCTTATCGTTAACACTAATATTGTACGCACCCTAATTTTTTACTTAAATACTTTTTTGATAACTCAATGTCATTACATTCCTAAAATTCTCTCTGCATAAATACTGGAATCAAAAACAAAAACAAAAAGATTTTAAATATGTAATTATTTTCAGCAATCTCGTCTTGTCTTCCAATTTTGTAAGCTTTTCATTTTAATCGATCCAAATAATTTCATTGTTTATGTACGTACATTTGAATCCACAATGTTACCATCCTTGATAATGTTGTTCTCAACATTTAACACAGCATAGCAATACCAATTAACGCCTACACCCTACACACATGTTGCCAAAAATTATAATAATTTCAATGTAAATTTTTTGTATATATTATTTTTTGTGCGGCATCGCCCATTCCTGAACTTCAAAAAATACAATTTTTTTTTTTTTAACAAAATTAAAGTCAAAATAAATTAATATTCTTAGTTGCAATTTAACATCAACAGAAAAAAGCCCGTAATGGAAATTAAATGGTCGTAAATATTTCATTGATATTGGCATTTTATATGTTACGAATTTGTTGGGTAACAAAATATTTAAAAAAAAAAAAATTTGACAGCCAAACTCAGCAAGAGACGATGTTATTCCATTAATGTTCAAATTGCACAAATTCATACCACAAGATCAAATTTTTACGTGGAATTGTGGAATAACTATGAAGTGTGTAATGGAAAGATTGGTTGAAAAAAAATGGTTATAAGTTGATTCCAAAAATTCTTCACTTATTCCTGAAGTTGAACAGGTTTTATTTGCTAGTTTATAATTAAATGTTTGAATAATTCGGATTCGTTTATTCATGAAGTGGAACTTCTGTTACTCTTTTGTTGCCTGTACTGAACCAGATCTTATTACCTAATTTTTGACTAAAATTTGATACATTTTGTTGTTTTTGGGAGTAGAACAGATCTTCTTCGTTTGTTCATAACGTTAAGCTACTCTACTTCGCTTGTTCCTAAAGTGAACCAGCACATAATTTTGATTGAATACTGCTAAATTGTCTTGCTCTTGAAGTACAATAGTTCTTCTTCGTTTAGTTTTAAAATGGCACAGTTCTTATTAGCTTGTTCCTGAAGTAAAGCAGCTCTTCTCCACTAGTTTTTTATTAAAAGTACCTAAATTGTATGGTTCCTGGAGTGAAATAGTTTGCTTTTCGGTTATTCCTGGAGTCAAGTAGTTCATCTTCTCTAGTTTTAATAGTTTAAATATTTTCTTCTTCGTCAATTGAAAAAGTTCTGCTTTGCTTATTCCGGAACTGGATTAACTCTTTTACGCTAGTCTTTTGATTAAAATTGTCTGCTTCGCTTATTCCTGTTATCTATTTCATATTGGCTCGCACCATATCAATGCTTCAAAGTATGATTCACAGTTTAACATTCTCCAATCTTTGGTTTAGCCCTAGATTAATAGTTTATTCGTGGCGCTGCCAAATTTTTTTTACAAAAGACTTAAGAATATTTTGTTGAAAATGATTGAGAAGACATTTATTAATGATTTTTTATAATGTTCTTCATTTTTTTATTTTGGTTGGGAACAAATAAGATTTAATTAAGTTTTTATATTCTTATTAATATTTTTTTATTTTATTTTTTTGGAAATATATTTTTGATTGTTGTCAGACATGGTGTGTGTAAAGATTATTCGAAGAATTTTTTTTATTTTCTTATTGAAATTAAAGTTAATTAATTCTAAATAAATCAATTTATGTCAATCGAATGTTTATTAAAAACTTTATAAATAATAATAATTGTCTGTTTTGTTGATTATATATTAATTTAATCAATAAAATTGAAGAAAATAAATGTCTAATCAAAAATATTTTTATAAAATTATAAAATATATTAAAAATTCATTAATTGAAATTACAATATTTTGCTATATGGAAATTATTATGTTTTGTGTAAATTAAATATAAATTCACTTAATATACAGTGTTATAGAGTGTAGTGTTATTTACCTTTTGGCTAAAAATAAATTTGACTTTACATTGTGTTTATATAATCATTAAAATTTTATACTTTTTATATAAATAATTGTTTATATAATAATTTTCAAATTTAGCTTTTGGTTTATATAATTTTGTGTATACTAAAAACAATGTTTGCCCTTGAATTAATTTGCTTCTAGTTAGATGAAACATTTAATAGTTTTTTTGCAAAATTGTTTAACTCTTTCAGTAGCTTCAGTAGCGAACAGGGTAATTTAGTTTATATTGTAAACATATCTGTTTAGTTGAAATTGCTATCTAGGAATTATTTAGAAACAGATTCATTGCAATTGACTGATTGCTAAACTGTTTAACTACAATGCATTAAAATGTCTAACCGTATCGGGAAGAAGTTTTCTAGAGCTAGCCAGAAACCTGAAGGCCATCAACGGTGAATTAACTGGCGCAAACCAAAAAAGGAACCGACTGGTTGAAGAACTAGTAATTGCATGGATTGTTAATCAGAACTGCGTTATTCCTGGAAATAATAACCGAATCTGTGAAATGTGGCTTCCATGTTATGCAAGAATCAAAACTTAAATTTTAAAGATAATCTTCTTTCTTTGTGTTTCTTTTCATTTGTTAATAGACCTACTTACAATACCTCCCTTTAAGCTTGTTTTTGCTGATCTAAACAAATAATTAGGTTCATTCTTAAACCGCCATTTTCTTGGCAAGTGAAAAAGATGCTTGCGTCTAAGAGTGATTAGAATTACAAATACTCGATTACTAATTATGTGCTAAGAATGGTACAGTGAACTCAGTGAGAAAATGTAAAAGTCTCCATTCGACATACTTATTCTATGGATGAGGTTATATAATAAATTAACATGTCTCTAAGGGCGACAATTTCAATTCAATTAAACAATTATTCAGGAAAGAACGATTTCATCAAATATTTATAACTTGATACCGACCGCATTTCAGTATAATAATGAAGATGAGGCTGACATTTGTTACTGAAACTATTTGGGAACCATCAGTCAGTTATTTTTCAATAATAAATTACCTATCCTTAGATTGTGGTATTTACTAATATAGAAAAGAAATACTTGACTCGTTTTTCAGAGAGTATGTAGATAAAAAAAGGCCATGAGTTAAAATCAGCTATGGATGCGCTTATAAACCAACAGTACTCAAACAGTTAAATGATGAGAATATAATTAGTTTTATTGAACTAAAATGTTCATTTATGTACAATTATTTATAAATAACAATATATTTCCTAGTAATTATTATTATATTTTACAATAACTTACCAAAAATTTATTAATTCCGCTGCCGCCGGTGGAAAAACCTCCAAGAAATATGATTTTCTGAAAATATACAAAATGAAAAAAAAAACATTATTTAAATAAATTTTTGCAGAATTTCAATGAAAAAAAAAAAAAAAACAAACAAACATAAAAAATAATTTATATTTAAAAAAAAAAAATTAAAAAAGATTGAAGGTGAAACATAGAGAAACAAACAACGAACAAGACGTCAAACAGCCGCCATTATCTTTAAAAATCCAAAATTAAATTTAAAAAAAAAAAGATATTGATGATGTTGATGATATCCAACTGGGGGATTGGATTTATTTTATTTAGACTTTAAAAATTTTGTATAAAAGAAAGCATAAAGGAAAATAATAATCCTTGGTTGATTATTTGATAGAGTGTAGATTTTTCTTATACATTGCATTTTAAAATATATTACAAAATATTTTTTTATGTTGAAGATCAGTGGCGTCACAATAATTGAATAACTTATAAAAAAAAATGTTTTGATAAATGACAGTCAAATAAAATTATATTTGAAATGGAAAAAGAATCTCTCAATCTCCAAAACAGATATTAAAACTAGAAAAAAAAGTGGAAGACATAATAAAACTTAGCAAAAGAGACATCAGAACCGTAACAGGAGACAGTCTGTTACTCTACCAGCTTAATAAAGTGAATCTTGCTGAAAAGTCATATGCCGTCTCTGTCTAAATGACAAAGAAACGACAGATCATATTATTTCACATAGCATCAAGGCAGTCGCAAGGAAAAGAAAACATCTTGCAGGAAAAGGTTTCCTCACTTCCGAAAAACTGTCCAAAATAACTTTCATTTGCGGTACGGAAAGAGGCTATAAATGCACAATAATTTATTGAAAAAGAATTCAAACCTGCCTCAGTTATTAAGAAACTTCAATCTGCTTCAGTTAGTAAGAAATGAAATATTTCTCTTTACCGATTTAAGTGACCTAAATATTTTGAGCTATTCGCTAAAACCAGGGCTGGGGAGCTGGAGCCGGAGCTAGGAGCCCCGGAGCTGGAGATTTTTGATAATTCGGAGCCGGAGCTGGAGCTAAATCAATATCGTTCCAAATCCTCAGTCCCGTTCGCAACAGAAACTGAAATAATATGCTTTAAATTTTAAAACGACATACATTTTTAAGAACTTCTTAAATATTTTCATTTTTAAAAACTTATTTATTTGGAAATAAATAAAAGAGCCCAAAATTGAATTCGTATCATAGGAGCCGGAGCCATAGTTTTCATTTTAAAAATTTGCTCCGGAGCCGGAGCTGGAGCTAAATCAATTTTAGTCCGGCTCCCCAGCCCTGGCTAAAACTGCTGCTAAAGTAACTGAAAGTATATTATGGCAAACCTCTTCCAAACCTCCCTTATTTAGCGAATAAAATTAACTGTATTTTTAAATAGCTTGCAAATAGATGGCTTGATTGGTTTGATTGAATTGTAAAAAGGAATTAAAAATTCTCCCTGAACGGCTAATTATAGACTCCCAGAGTTTTCTTTGTTCTCGAGATGTGAAGAGGTTTCTTTAAGTCGGTATGAAAAGAAAATAATTTGAATTTGTAATTAAGCTGTCAAAATTGTGTCGATCACGATTGAAATAGTATGAATTGATGGTTCATACCATCAACAGAAAATTTAACTCTTTCTTTTTCTAAATTCCAATCCTAATTATTATACCTTAAATTTTTAAACATATATGAATTCAATTAACAACAAAAGTCACTTTAATTGCAACAACGTTAAAATAGCTTTATTTAAAAAAAACTCTGCAACACTGCAATTACATCAACCACTATTGCAATTACTTTACCATTAAATCACAAAAATGAATTTCCATTCTAACAAAATTTTCCATTCTCACAAAAACTGAGTTCAAGAAAAACAAAAACCAATTACAATTTTTTTCCACAAGGAAGACAGAAGTCATAAAAAAAACTATGATCAACAGGCCATGTAGGTTGTTGGTTGGTTATTCAATATTCATCGTTCAACAATTTTTAAAATTTATATTCTTCTAATCTTTATTATTTTTTTTTCATATTTATATTTTAAATCTTTTATTCGAAATTTTCATTAACAATGAATGCAATCTTTTGATCCATTCTTAAAGTTCAATTTCAGTCAAAGATGATTGCATTTCAAAAAAACCAAAAAAAAAAAAAAAACAATTAGAAATTGAAGAAAAATTGATTGAAAAATACAGATTTTCTCGTATTTGAATTGCACAAGAGTCAAGATGCCTTAAAGAAGATAACATCCAAAACCAGGAAAGAAGAAAAAAAAAAAAAACAATTTTTATGCATATAGAAATTAGTAAAATAAAATTTCATGGTTTCACAGCAAAATAAGATTATATAGTTAGGTCGAGGGCATAAAAGTATCGACGAAAGATGCCACAAAACAACATTAAAAATGACTCATAAAAAAAAATATGAAGTCAAAGATAAATGATCGCTCATAATAGAAAAGATCATTCACAAAACGGTGTTTAAGATGATAGAAGAAAGTTGGCTTTAATGTATGCAATTGTTCGCGTATTTATAAGAAAAGTAAGTATTTTTAGTATAGGCTCTTCTCTTACCTTTGTACTAATAGAATGTATAATAAAAATATTTAACCGATTCGCAACTGCAAAAATTTGGTTTAAGGTTTAAGAGAAAAAAGACTCAACAAGAATGATGTACATCAAAATTGAAATAGAAATAGAAAGATTCAAATATTGTGCTATTATTTAATTAATTAAAGTATAGTTTAATTATAAGTAAAACCCATACCATACAATTCGACTATAACTGGATCAAGTAAGTAGGTTCCGTCAACACGAGGACGAAACCATTGTGACTGTGAAGTCTCTCTTTAACAACACGAAGAATATGTTGGCGGTCCTTCGGAAATGTGACGGTTTTCATTAAAGCAGCTGTACTGCTTCATCAGCGTGGCCGATGTCATTAAAGCAGATACTCTGTATCATCAACAGTGACGACTAATTAGAAAGGATGACTAGGACTGTCTGTGGCCCAGCCTTACTCTAAAACTAACATAACCTAAAAGTATACTCCAGCCATTGCAATCAATAGTAGCATAAAGCCACTAGTAATTACTATACATTGAATATTTCGTTGAAATCCCTACCAAAAATATTGTAGTAACTCGTAATTAGATAATTAACAGGGGGAATGACTGTGTACTGTACTGACATTATTTAATAGTCGCGCAAGGGTTAATATAAAAATTTTGTATGTAGTTACTTGAAAAGCAGCATATAAAAAAAAAAGATCTTTAGGGGGTCGACGAAATTTTTGATTATGAAATTTTTCTATTCTTACATTTTTACATATAAGAGTTTTTTTTTCCAAATGTCACGATCTGCTCATAGTTAATGTATTCAAACTGTTTCTAATATTTTTATTTACAATAGATTTATTATTAGAAGGGAATTTTACTTACAAAAATGTCTTAAGAATATTTAATCAATTTCAAAATTTATTTTTTTTACACCCACCAGAATATTTATAATAGGTATAATATGTAAGTACTATCAGCAGAGGTGACAAAACTATTCAGAAGTATGTAAAAATAGAGAAAAAAATTTGATTTATTTTTAATGAAATTCGAGACAATCATTTTTAAATGGTAGTGTGATCACAATTAATGGATTTTTAAATAAATCAATTTAATATTATAAAATATGGAAATTGAATGGAATGGAATTAATTATAGTTTTACTATTTCGGGAAAATTTTCAATTTGAATTTTAAGTGGCATTTACTTATTACGAATTGTAAATGAACTATTGGTACTGTTGTATTTTAACACTATATCTTGCATATTACCAACAATTTAAAAAAAAAAAATATTTTAAATATTATTCATAAATTCTTAAATGTTATCGGATAACAAAAATAATAAAAAAAAAATTTTGGGTTCAAGTATTGTTTTTAATATAAATTTTGACAGGATGATAACGAAACTGTTGCTTTGGAATATATTTAAATTACGTTGAGAACAATATTCTGAATAACTAATTTTTGTAGTCCAAAAAAAACTAAAATTGACTAAGTCTAGTTTATTTTACGTACATAATGGATTGAAATTTACTAATACACTATAAGATTTACTCTTTCTAAGGACATAACTTTGTAAGACTTGAAAATTTATCAAGGCCTTACCTCCTAAACAGTAATTCTTAAACGTTAATATAATTTCCTGAATTTAAATCACATTTAATTGTCAATATAAAAATCATAACTAGTAAGTCCAGTAATCAACTAGTAATCCATGTAAACTTATAGCAAAAATAATAATTCTGTAAGTAAAATCGAATTTTAATGCAGCTAATTATCAAATTATAAATTATTTTAATCAACATATCTTCAAATTGAGAATAGCCTTTAAATCTAGAGACAAACTATGTAAACTAGTTTTTTTTTTAGTTTAAACTAGTTACCAACATAATTTTAACTAATTTTTTTGTTTTTTTGCTTTCATATTGAATTATGTTCAGTTTCAACTTCAACTAGATGTCAATTAGATCTAAATTTGAACTTAACTAAATGGCAATTTCATCAGTTAAACCTTTTACTGACTGAGGCCACCTGTATATTTCAAATGTTACGACGAATTTTTAGAATAATATTTTAATTCATATGCTCGCGATGCAGTAAATTATTCAATATTCATGCGTTCTTCGTTAAATTTTAAATTCCTTTCATGTCACCCTGTATTTTTCCTATTTTTCTTTTTTTTTTTAAATTATGACTTCTTTATTTTTTTTTAAAGCCAAGTAGTTAAAAGTTTTCTTAAGAGTTTTAAAATAATTTCTATTTATTTATTTATTTTTTTGTATTCTTGTCTCCTATCTAATATCATCAGGGCCTCAACAAAACAAAAAAAACTCTTCAGAATAATTTTCATATTTATAACGTTTTGTTTAGATAAGAATTATTTAAATTTTATGTATTTTAAACAACCTCAACAAAAAAAAAAAACGGGGCAATCAACTTAAAGACAATTTTCTATATCGAATATAAGTTAAAAAGTTCATTATAATCTTTCTATAGATCTAAAGGCTAGGAATAATTCTAAATACGAAATTGTCTTAGTTTTATTATTATTATGAGAACAAACCACTTTAAAGAAAAAAATCTAATTTTAAATCATTTTATTTTAAGCAATTCAAAAATTACTTTAGTAGTTCCCGGTTTTAAGTAACAAAAATGTCCATTAATAAATAATTGTAAATGTTTTCTTGATTATCATTAAAACCAATAATAATTATAATAATAATAAAAATAAAAATTTAAATTTAGAATAATTAAAATGACTCTATACAGTGTAAAAATCTAATTTGTAAATGATCTCATTTTATCAATTTTATAGTGAGTTTTATTATGTAGTAAGTCACAAAAAGATCGGCAATAATTCCAATGAAAATTTAAATATTTTGTTAGGGTCAATTTACACATTAAACATCAGCCAATAAAAAAATTATAAAGCGAGTTAATTAGTTCAAAAAATTAAGTGCTATCTCCTATGGCCAGATAACTCCTAAACACTATCTGGTAGGTTGTTTGGTTCGTATATGGATGAGGATTTAAAAACCTGTAGCTCCAAATCCTTTTTAGTTCTGTTGTACTTCCTCTATAAATGTCTTAATTCATTATCCCAGTAGCACATATTTCCAATACAGCTCCTTAATGTATCCAAGTAGCACATATAGCTCATTGAACGAATCGAAACTGAACCGAACGAAACTATGTAGCCCACAATTAAATAAAATCATGAGAATTTATAAGCCCCACTATTTAACACTACGATTTTTCTGTTTAAGTTATGATTTTTGAAAATTTCATAATTGTTAAATTTCAATGTTAAGTAATGTCAGAATTGTATAAATTTTCTTTTCGATAGTTGTCAGTCTGAACGTTTTGTATTTTGTGATAATTGTTGGTAACATTGCCTATGCAAAGCGAAATTAGAAATAGAAATGACTTGCATAATTTTGTTAATTAAAAACAAAATTATGGATAATATTCGCAAAAATAAACCTAAATTATCAGCAGGTTTGTTTGGCTCTGAGTTCAATAACATTAACAATGAAATCTTCATAAATCACAGTCTGACGAAGTCTTCACGTTTATTATTAAATAAAGCAATTGAACTACGACGTAACAAGAAATGTAAATATGTGTGGATAAACAATGGCAGAATTTTAATTAGAAAGGATGATGGTGATAATGCTGTAATAATAAATAATTTTGAGGATTTTTCTGAATTGGATATTGTAAATTAATTATTTTTTTAATTTTAATTTTTTTACACTAATTTCATAAATAATGTTAAATTTAAATAGTCCTCAAAATATTTCAAATGATAGTAATTCCCTTTCTACTTCTAATTATAATAATTGCTTTTGTTTAAACAATATTTGTTCCAATTCTAATTCAAACTTTTCTATAATTCATCAAAATATTCGTAGTTTGCGTCAAAACTTTGATTCATTTTTGGCACACCTCGCTTCTTTAGATCATTTACCGGACATATTGTTTCTATCAGAAATTTGGATTTTTGATAATGAAATTTCTGATTACAATATACCAAACTATATTTTTGCAGCTAACTGCAACAACAACTATGCTTCCGGTGGTGTTGCTGTTTTCTTTAGGAATGACTTAATTTGTGACATTGAAAAAATTTCTTTTAACTCGGCTGATTTAATTGTTGTTAATTGCTCCATTTCTGGTTTGAATTATTGCTTTATAGGTTTTTACAGGTTGCACAAGCTTAGTATAAATTTATTCACCAACGAATTATCTGAATATTTGGATTCTCAGAAAAGTAAAAACCTAGTATTACTAGGTGACTTCAATATTAATATTATGTCTGATTCATCTGAATCTGAAAATTTTTTATCGACTTTAGCTTCTTTTGGTTTTGTTTCTCTTATTAATCAACCAACACGTGTATGTGGTAATTCTAGCTCATGTATTGATTTGATTTTTCTAAGATTGCACAAAAATAATAATGTTATGTATAAATCTGATGTGGTCGATTTACATTTGAGTGATCACAGTTTAATTATTTTGCAATTGGATATTAGTGTTCAGAAAAAAACTTCTTTTAATGATTATGATTCCGAATATATTGACTTTGTAAAATTAAAGGATTTATTAAATTATGAATTTTGGAATGATGTGTATACATGTACAGATCCTTGCGTTGCTTATGACTTGTTTATAAACAAATTAAAAAATCATATCTCATGCTGTACATTTAAAAAGACGAACTTAAATAATAAATTCAAAACCTTGAAACCATGGATGACGAATTCTTTACTAAAAATTATTAAACATAAAAATCAAGTTGGTGCTCTGGTTCGTCGACATGCTCTCAATAATAGATTAAAAGAATTTTACAAGAAACTTTGTCTAACAGTTAAGAACAAAATTACTAGTAGAAAAAATGAATATTATAGTAATAAATTATCAGTAAATCTTGGTAATACTAAAAATGAATGGCGTATTGTAAATGAAATTTTAAATAGAAATAATCCTATATCTGATTATGTTATTCATGATGGTGAGTCTGTAAATACAAATTCACTTGATATAGCAAACTTATTTAATGAACATTTTAGTTCAATTACTAATTCTTTGCTAAACTTGAACAATTTTAATAATTCGTATAACTGTGCTAATCTTAATTTAAATGAAAATGATTTTCAAAATAATAGTTTTTTTTTTAAACCATTTAGTGCGTACGAAATACATAATATCATTATGTCACTTAAATCTAGTAATTCGTCTTCATTAGACAGAGTATCAAGTAAGATTCTTAAAAGTATATCCTTCCATATATATGATGTACTTTGTTTTATCTTCAACTTAAGCGTTCAAAGTGGTATTTTTCCTGATTCACTAAAAATAGCAGTGGTTATTCCTTTATACAAAAAAGGTGCCGCTTCTTTAGTTAACAATTATAGACCAATTTCTCTTTTATCTGAATTTTCAAAAATTTTTGAAAAAGGTATTAAATCTAGAATTGTCTCATTCCTAGATAAGAATTCTTTCCTCAGTAATTGTCAATTTGGTTTTCGGGCTGGTTTATCTACAGAAAAGGCACTTTTAAAGTTTTGTGATGAAATTTACTCATCTATTAATGAATCAAAAATACCAGCTGCTTTATTTATCGACATAACAAAGGCATTTGATATGGTCGATCATAATATATTATTGGACAAATTGAATCGTGCTGGTTTTCGAGGTAGTATTTTGAACTGGTTTGAGTCGTATTTATCGAATCGTCGTCAATGTGTGAAGATAAATAATGTTTTTAGTAATATTATGTTTATTGATAGAGGAGTACCTCAGGGATCAGTACTTGGACCATTACTTTTTCTTATATTTATAAATTCTTTATTTAATCAAAACTTTATTGGTATTCCATCTGCTTTTGCTGACGACACAGCTTTGTCATATAAAGTCAATAATCTCTTTGATCTTTATGTCAGTGTAAATCACGATCTACATATTATTAGGCAATGGTTTTTTAATCATAAACTTATTATTAGTGACAAGACTAAGTTTATGATTTTTAATCAGTCCAATATAATCAACAATGAGCTGGAATTATTTTATCATTCACCAAGTTGTCGACAATATAATATTCATAGTCAAATTGGTACTACGTTTAATGCAAATTTGACTTGTTCTGAAGGCTGTTTTGCGATCGATTGTGTGGATAATTATAAATATTTAGGTCTTATTTTTGATTCTAAATTAAAATGGGCCGATCATTCAGCTTATCTTAAGGAATATTTTAATAAAGTTGTCAGACAGATGTACCACCTTAGTTTATACTGCACACAGCAAATTCTACGATTAGTTTACAATGGCCTCTTTAAATCAAAACTTGAATATGGCTTATGCTGTTGGGGTGGTGCTGCTGCTAATAAAATTTCTGACATACTTATTAAACAGAAACATGCTATTAGAATCATCTGTAAAGTCGATCGTAGAACATCTAGCTTTGCTTTATTTAAAAATTTAAATTTCCTTCCTGTAAGACACTTATATTTTTATAAAATATTAAAATTCTTTTGGGAATGCAATAAATCAGAATCAATAAGAAGTAATAATATCTATAATTTAAGATTGAACACCCAACATCTTGCAGTTGTTCCTAAATTTTACAAAATGCACTACTGTCAATTTTATAGCATAACTGCTCCGCGTATATTTAATAAATTACCGATAGATCTAAGAAGTGAGGTTTCGCCAAAAATGTTTTTGAAACATGTCAAGTTATGGCTTTTTTCATTTGAACATCAAGCTATTGATCATTTGCTGCATCCATTGATTTAATATTTTATGTTTTATATATTACTTAATTTTTAATTTCCTTAATTCTGTGTTTTGTCTCTTTTCAATCGACCTACAATTTAAAACACGCTTCCACGCACTATTATTAAAAATTTATTTTTCATACAGTGCATTCACCACTTGACTTTCACGTCAACTGAATGTATCTTAACTATCTCAACTCTTAATAAAAAATTTACATTTGAAATATATTTGAGTTTTTTTATTGTATACTTTTTGATTTTTTTGATAATTATTTCTTTAGTTATTATTTAATATTTTTTTGCTTTATTTTTTTTTTTGTAATTTTTGATATAACTACTTTTATTTTTATTTTCAATTATTCAATTTGTATTTTTATTTAAAAACTTTTTTAACGTAACTATTATTAATTTGTGATTTTGTATATTCAAAAAGTCCACCAATTCTAATGTAAAATGTAATGCTTTTTTTTTTTGGGTTGAAATAAAGATTATTATTATTATTATTATTATTTACATATTAATCTCCATATTAATTTAAAATTACCAATAGCAATGAATAAACATTAACTCAGAAAATGTCAAAATTCTATTATAAAATTATTGAATATTTTCTCTTTAATGCTAAAGTTTAGTCTCAACACAGCCAGTACTGTCAAAAAAATTAAAAATATATGAAATTATGTAATATCAGATAAACTGTATGAAGTAAAAGTTGGATTAATTTCATTGCTTAAGAGTAACAGTAATTAGGCCATCGGCAACTTAAGTACAACACAATTTTCAAAACTTTCGACAAGACTATTTTGACATATATATGAAATTTTGACATATATATATGAAAGGATTGCAGTTCATCCACATGTCACCATTTTTCTCTATAATGTAAACGATAATCTTCTATATCTCACTTTTAATACCAATATTTTTTGATCAGGCAACAGAATTTCTTGAAGTATGTAGAATTCACCCTAATTTGAAAATATTTCCACGGTTTTATTTCAAAATTTAATTATGTGTTATTCTATGAATATAAAATTTAAATATAAAATATATAATAAAATTGAATCATTAATTATTGCGCAATTAAAATTAAGTTTTCATCTAGCATAGAAAATTAGTCATAAACGGACCGACCGCAATTGTGTTGTAAATGATGAATTATAAATCAAAAATGATTTTTATTTTTTAATAAATCGAAACGGAAATACTGAAATATGAAAAATTGATAAAAACATTTTTTTAAAAATAAAGTTTAATTTTTTTATTGTAAAACATAACAAAAATCAAACAGCAAAAAAAAATTTATTAGCATAACTCACAATAACGCACCAAAAACAACAAAAATTTGAATTTTTAATCAATTTTTATATTTCGCGAATGACCGATTATTTTGTTTTCACATAAATTGTATAAAAAAATAAAAAAATCGGTTTTTTATGACAAGACTTTGGAGACTGGTTTTATTTTATATTTCATCCGCAAAAAAAAAAATGGTTCAACTAAGTCGAATATAGAAATATTTTTTATCCTTGCGGTACAGGGTAGAATTTTTGAAAGATAACAAATTTTTGACACTAAGAAAAAAAAAATTCTTTAAACAGAATAGGAGGAACGACTTCATTAAAAGGAACCTGTGAACCTAATAGGTACAAACAATTTAATTATTAATACGGACGAACTGGTTTAGTTTCTGATTAATACGACAAGTTGTGAGGCGTTGATGTTTAAACTATACTTCAACACATTGGAAATTATTGACTTGTCGGACTCGTGGTGGTTCACTAGTTTTACTGAGTTTAGAAGATTGTGATCTGCATTAATTCTAAACTTAACTATTATAAATAATTAAATCCTGACAATAATTAGATTTTTAAAGATGTAATAATTCCTGGAAAATTGTGTATTTTGTTTATATTATTCACTTGTACCCGATCCAACATATCCCACTGCAAACTGTTATCGTGCCGTACTTATATACAAGTCCCTGTCTACAAAAGAAACAATTATAGATTGTGTAGACAAGGTAAAATTGAATAAAACCATTTAAGAAGAAAACAATTTAAAAAACTCTCTGATTTCTTCTATAGAGAGAAACGCTAAGGTTCATGAAGTTAGACAGAATTATGCCTATTATACCTCTCGAATCCTTAATGCTGCAATCACACTTTTGACCGAAACAGAGCACTGGTTTCCGACGCAGTAATAAACCTAAACATCTGCATCCCAGGTGCATGAAACATGAAGAGTTTCATGAACTGCTTTAATATTGCTCTAATTAGAAGCTCTTTAATTCCAGGCTTTAATTTTAATCCCTGATTATCAATAATATTACAAAATATTCAATCCTGAATCTTGGCTATAAATATTGGAAATGAGTAGAAAATGCAAAACGAAAATCTAAATCTTCATAACAAACTTAGCATAAGTTATGACTACCAAAACACAAATTCATTTGATGACCCTGTAATTAATCTGTTCTTCCCACTGAAAATAAAATTTGTTTAAATACGCGGTTGCCAATCTCATAACAAACTTAAAAATTACAAAATTTCTTTATTTTGCATGGTCCTAAAGTCATAATTCATTTTGATCATAAAGCTCTGCTTAAAAATATAAGATTTATTATATGTAAAAAAAATAATTTATGCAAAATTAAGGATTACTTTTTTTTATTTTTTTTAGTTTGAAGGATAAAACTTAAAATTTTTAATATATAATTCTTTAAAAAACTTTTGTAAATTCCAATTAACAATTAAATTTTTATTTACTGATTTTAAAATTAAAATCATTTCAAGATTTAACTAAAATCTCAATCACAGATCAATTAAATTTTTTATTGATCAAAAATTTAACATATTTGCGAATTTAGTCATACTACCAGCCATTAAAGAAAACATCTATAGAAAATTTATTATTATATCTATTTTATTGATAGTAATCCATTTTATGACATTTGCCAATTTCAGCAATAAAAAATTTTGAATCAAAATTTTTTTATTATTTTTTTGTGATTTGTATTTTTATACCTTATAAAATTTACGGACTTCAAATTCAAATACGACAAAAATAAAAATATATTTTTTTTTACGACGATTTATGAAACATTAACTTGTAGTGATGGAGAAAGATCAGTATTGAAAAAATGGAAATGATGTAGATGTAAAAAATACGAGTCTGCAAAATTCTTATTAGTATAACTAATTTTTTTCCATAATTTCAATTTAATTGATTGATTGAGAAGAAATGGGAACCGCCACAGTTTCATGCACATAGGCCGAATTATGCTTATTGTAATCCTTTTTATACATCATGTTAAACATGCCACTTCGGCTAATATGTTTAATGTAAATATACTTAGAAATACTTTCCAAACCAAAAACTCCTAATTCATGCAATTCGTTCATGTATAATAAGAATAAGAACCGAAGCATAAAACAGATTCATTGAAGCAGAAAGTTTTTATCCTCTTCATATTCGCTATATCTTAAAGTCATTATCCCTCAGCATTGACTGTGCTGTTAAGATCGCAATCGGCAGATATACTGAGATTTTGCGAACTACATAGTTCCATGTGTTTTTGTATACTTTTTTTCTACCAGCTACAAAGCTTACAAGCGTTTGAGATGAGTATTATCATAGTATTTCTTTAAGGTCTATTTTTTGTTTCGGTCAATTGGGAATTTGGTTGATGGATTGGTTAGAATGGAGAAAGATCTCAGAAACCTTCACGAACCAAGGCCACATGAACCCCTTGTACTCTCCCACTGACGTATAAGTATAATTTTTAAAGAACGTCAGCCCTATCCTATGTCTTTCATGAAAGCCACCAAATTTTCGAGATTTACTTTTCCAATTTCAAAAAGACTTGTTATAAAATGACATTCAAAAAATTTAAATCTCCTGTTTCTGACAGTTGGACAATGACACAAAACATGCTCAATGACTTTCAGGGGGACAACGTCCCCTACTGTGTCAGCCGATACGTTGCCGCAATTGGGAATTTAGTCGGATACTATAAAATAAATTCCAGATATCCTTGGTTATCTATTTACTATTTGTAGTTATTCCTTTGAATTTTTTTACAAATCATTGTTTTAACAAACTCTGAATTTTGGTTTACCCCTAAATTAGCATATTTTTTTTATTTTTATTTAAATTTTAAGAAAATAAATAAAAAATTGATTATTGAAATAGTCTTCTTAAGTTAATTCGTTAATTTTTATTATATGTATTTGCAAAAATAATCCATTTTTGATAGTTCAATTTTTATTTCATTTTGTTTTTGATAGTTTATTAAATCTTTAATGATTAATACGAAAAATATTCATAAAAATAAGAAAATCATTTTTGTTTAATGAATTTGGTTATTCTTAATATTAACGTATTTATAATTACCAATTTTTCGTATATTATATACAAAAAAAAAATATTTCAAATTAATGTATCCTTGGATCCTTTGCTCTCTCTACTTCATGATAAATTTTATCTATATGAATTAATTTTTCTTTTTTATTCTGGGGATTTTACCATATCCCCAGGAGTATTAAGATAACGATTATTATGGGAATTATTTCATATTATTATGGATTGAATCGAAAATTTTTGGTAAATTACCATTTTTTTTTGCGTAAATATAAATAAAAAGGTTCAAATGATTAACGAAGAATATTGGACGAATGATAATTATGAATTGTTCATTAATGATCTTATAAATGGAATCGATTTTTTTTTATTTGTGTACATATACAGTAGAAAAGGATTCAGGATAAAATTAAGATTTTTAGTAGGTTATGTATTATAGGACACTGGAAAGATCATTGCTAAAAGATTAATTCTTAAAACAGATCACTGATTAAGAAACTAGTCATTATTGGTCATTATTGGGCACTCTAAAGATCAATGCTTATTGGACACTGGATTATTTGAAACTGCAAAGATCAAGGCTTTAACAGAACATTGTAAGGATGAGTAATTAACAAGCTAGTCATTACATATTAGACACTCTAAAGCTCAATGATTACAGTTTAATTTTAGGATCAGTGTTTAGCAAGTTAATCTTTATAAGACACTCTCAACGCTTACAGTCATTACAGGACAATTAATTCTCTGATTGTCAGAGATCTTAATGTCCTTACAAACGTATTGATCTAATTCTGATGCACTCTTAAATATATACATCACAAAAACCCATTCACCGAAAATCCCATTTACAAAACAAACAATTTCCAAACTGGTAATAATTCCTTTATTTATTTAACAAAAAGTGCATTTCCTTCCCACTATTTTTTTATTTACTTAAACTTAATAAAAAATTTCGAAAAACTGATGTTCACTCTCTTTGAACAATCTATAGAATTTCCGCTTTTTACGGCTATTACATAACTAATTACCAAACCAAGTAGTATGTCGTTTATATATTTGACCGTATTCGTCATTATCGTTGTCGCCGGCACCGACCCTTTTAGTTATATATAGTACAACAAAAGCCACACAACAGAAAAGGGATCTTTTGTTTCGAAATGATACCTATCTCTAATTAAATTGATAATAGCCTAGTAATTTAGACCTTTTTAACCTTGTATACACAATTGTTTAATTCCCCCTTTCCTTACCAGCGAAATATTTTTTTTTTTGGCGGCTATTAATGTTTTACCGCCGCGGTTTTTTTTAAAAAAAAAATTAAATGCATTTTAAGTAGTTTTAATTTAATTTTAATTTTTAAGTAACTTTTGGTCATTTATATATTAACTAAAATAAAAAAACAAAAATGGGAATAGAAAAAAGGTGATAATAAAAAATTCACCTGTTTTAAAATCATTATTAAAGATATATTGAGAGTTTGATGAAATTGAACACGCAAACACGTATTTGTTAATTTAACGTTTTTATTTTATAGTTCACTTATTAATTTCCAGAAATTTTATTTTTTATTATGATTTAATAGAGAAATTCATTTCTGGCGGTTTTTATTGACACTTCTTTTAGTAATTGAAAATTTTCGTCACGTTTATCAGTTACTTAGTCATAAGTTTTTATTAAAAAAGCAAAAAAATTAAATTTAGCACGTATTAAAAATTTGTAATTATACGTTTAAAATTATTTAATATAATTTAAAAGAATTTAATTGTGAAATTGATTCATAATTTTTTGTAATTGAAAATGATTTTCTGCAATAATATTCAGTCTATTTATTCAAATTCTTAGGTCTACTGGTTCTAAGAAGTGTGAATCCCAGCCAGAGTGCAGGAAACATTATGAAAACACTCCGACTATTCAAGCAAATCGCAATATCGCATATTCATGCGATCTTACTTAATATTGTGATGAGATAACCTTGCGATTAATTTATCGCAATGCTCAGAAACCGAAGACATCGAGTAAATTGAGATATTATTTTTAAATGGATCCAGCTGGAATTAATCAGAGTTGTTAAGTAATGCATTAGCGAGGTATTACCACATTCAAGTTGAATTAACTTACTGCATTACTTGTAATGGCGTACTTAACTATTTTCATTACTCATTACAGTACTGGTAATCGAGTATTGCATTATCTCAAAAGTAATGAAATTTTTGAATTACTTTACTGCATTACAAATACCTTACATTTTTATGGTGAAATACTTTGAAGTGGTGTTCAAAATAATAGCATAAATGCAGAATTAGTATGTTCACTGAAAAAAAAGTTTTGAAGTATGTTCACTTCAAAAGTACTTCAACATAAAAAAGTGAAGAATTTGTAATGCAGTTAAAGTAATTAAAAAATTTCAATACTTTTAAGATCATGCATTACTCCATTACCAGTACGGTAATGAATAATTGAAAAATTGAAGTACAGAATTACTTGTTAGAAAATACTGCATTATATTTCTGCATTACTCGGTAATAATAATGCATTACTTTTTTAATGCATTATTTAATAACTCTGTAATTAATGCTGGTTGAGCTAACATTAAGACCTTATACAAATTTTTAGTTTTAGTACTGTTTCATAAAGTTTATTTGTCAAAAATTATTATGAATTTGAATTTAATATGAAATCATGTACGAAGCACGACTCTCATTAAACTAATTTTAGCCTTTACAATCTTGTATGATTGTTTTTCCATTTTAGACTGAATTTGACAGCAGCTGTTAATGTAAAAGAATTATATGAAAATTGAACTAACATTATAATATAAGTTCTTAAATTGTGAGAGATACTAAATCTAGAGTTTTTTTTAGGATTTGACTTAATTGGATAACCTAATCAATTTTATCATCTTCTTCGATTCAAATTTGACTTAATTTCATTTTATGAAATCCAATCGGTTCTAAAGTTATATCTAATCAAAACTAGAACCATTTTGATAAAACTGAACCATAGTCTGAGTTTCTTCAATTAAATACCATTTAAAATGGGCGTATTATTTTTTTTTATATATTTAAACCCATAAATCTGAAAAATTAGCCTTTTTTTTATAAATATTTGTAACTAATTATGAAATACGATCAATTAATGATATTCAACATTATACAAAATTTCATGATCATTTATCTAATTTCTTACCCATGCCAGATGTGTATTTTTTTCTCGCTGTAGATAGAGATCACCCTAATATATATTACAGTTATTTGAAACCCTTATTTTCCACGGCATTACACCATTCAAAAATATCATCTAACTTTTAACTAAATAAAAAACATTTTTTGTACCTTTGTCTAAGCTTCTACTACAACACATTCTGAGAAATCAAATCTTATTCATAATTTTTTTTTTCGTTCCATCAAAATTCAGGGGTGATCCATTTCGTATTACAGAAATTTTGTTTCGGTGATTTCTGATTTATCCATAAAACAAATCCGTGATCTTTGCATGGGAATAATAATCAAAAATAAAAAAAAAATCGAAAGTGAATTGAGCTGGTAAACAAGAATGTTTGGCAAGTCAGAAAAAAAGGGCTAACTAAAAATCATAAATTCGAAATTATATCAGTCTTGAAAGACGGACTTACAGAGGGCTAAAAAAAATATGCTATATAGAAATTTTCGATTAGCGTGAAGAATATTTAGTGTTTTTATAATAAAGAAGAATTTAACGAAATTAATTTTTATTATAAAGATCAGTGATCGCTTACATAAAAAATTAATTTTCAAAGAAAATTTTCGAGCTATTTGATCAGACATTTGGGATTTTATTTATACATTCTCTGTTTCTCGGCTTTGTGGCTTTCGTTGTAATAGTATCTATAGTAAAATATGAAATTGGATTATTTCAGATTTAAAATGAATCTGATGGTTTTTTTGTGTATGTTTGATGGGATATAAAATATCAAAAAAATAAAAAAACAGAATCTGTCAAATTAGAATTAGAGGTTATCAAAAAAAATAAAAATACTGCAGGGAAAATAAATCAATTTTAATATTTTAATCTTTTGTTGTCAGTAATAATAAATTTTTGGTTTGATTTTTTGGGGAGGTTAAATTAACAAATATAATAACAAATTCCAAAAGTTTATCAACTTTTTTTTTGTCTGGACGAAATTTTCGGTAAATATTAATTTTGACAAAACCTTTAAAACTGGTTAGTTAGGTACTTCCTTTTTGGTATACAATAATATTCAGTTTTAGACCCTGTATTTGTAAAGGATTAAAACGTGATTTTTTTAACCAATTTTACATTATAATAGGATTTTTTAGTAATCATAGGCTCTGGAAACTCTGAAATCATTTTTCTTTCTTGAACATCTTTTTTAATGGCATTATATGCTTCCTGGTCCCTTAGCCGAACATAAGTCTTCGACACATCACGGTTACAGGAGTCCGCACTTCAATTTCGTTCCTAAACTACTAAAAGTTCTTTTTGCAAACGAGTTTCATGATGATTATTTGAGGTTTCACCAACAACCAATAAATTGTTGTTGTTGTTTTAGCGATTCCAGGTCTGCTTTCGATGTAACGATCCTTGGCCTGGTGTCCAACTGAAGTTGAGTGCCAGGGTTTCTTCGGTAAGTAAAACCGATCGTTGCGGGAGAGCAAAGTAATCAATTCAATATGGATGTGGCTGACCTGTCAAGAAATTAATGAATCTATGTTTTACTAGCAGTGAATAGTGAATTATGAATTGTGTACAATGAATTAACCAGTTACAAAAAATTGCATATAATTCCCGCTCATTAAATTCGTCATTTCTGACTTAGATACTAAAAAATTTTAAATTTATTATATTTTTTTTTTTTAAATCTGTGACATAATTTCCGTTTAATTAAAATCATAATTTTACATATTTTATTTTTGCAAAATAATTTGATTAAAATTATAATTAAAAATGATATATGAAAATACCACCCAGTAATTTTTCATATAAAGAGTTTGACTAATAATGGCACAAAAAAAACATTTCTACATCAAATCTTACAAAATTTATGACTCATTCTTTTAGTTATCATTCATAGTCTGTGACTGAGGCCAACTAAAGCTGGTTAATATTAATTAATAAATTTCAATTTTTATCGATTAACCAAACAAAAAATAATCTTGGAAATTTCATAGAAATTTTAAAACCCGGCCGGCTGCAATAAATCAATTTCTATTCAAAATATTTTTTTTTTTTTTTGGAAAAAAATTCGTCGTGGGATTTTTTAAATGCAAAACTCTTTTAATCTTTCCCAAAATTTTGGTTCTTACAGATTGTTTTATTTGTTGTTATGATATTTAACTGAAACCATTTAAATTAGGTATATTATTTTTTTAATAAAAAGGGGCATTTATTTCTTTGTATCTTTTGGTTTTGTTTTACATTAAAAAAAAACAAATTTCTTATCAAATTTTCTAGAAACTTTTTATATATACAAAAACCACTCGACTTTTTCAAGATTGTAGAACAGAAATTATAATAATAATAATAAAAAAAAATTCTTAAAACTTCTTGATAAAAATTTTCCGGGGATAATTTTTTTTAAAAAAAAAGGACAAAATTTTAATGTAAACTAAAAAAAAATAAGCGTAGTACAATTATAATTCAAATGATTTCATATTAATGAGCTTTTTGAGTTCTGACGGTTGTTCTACTTAAACACATTGACAGTTTTATATATTCTCTTATGAAATATTTATAAAGCTTCATCAAATATTATAGAACAAAATTGATTAAAAAGAACATGTGCGCCACCTAGTGTGCACAATATTAACTAACGTTCATTTATTCTAGTCTAGAATTAAGAACGTTTTCAAAAACTAAATAAAGTTATTATGTGCTAAGTAGTTAAAAATTTAATATAAATAAATGAATATCTGTCACTGGTGACTGAAGGGTACTCTAGTGGCTCAAATTGAAACTAAAATAAAATCTATTTCTGATGTTGACATTATTAGCTTCGTATAACGTGACTCTTTATTGAATTTCTTTAACCACCGTATTCTTTAATGAAAGAGATGTGATTTAAGACTGATTATTGATATATTCGGCTATAGACGACTCACTTAAAATGCCCAAGAGACCTGTAAACATTTTGCAGATGATTTCAAGACATTACAGAGCACATGTTCTTGTATATGACACCAAGATGATATAAAGAACTTTGATAGGGAATTCTGAATTCGACAGTTTTCCGAGTAAAAAACAAATACAGTGGATAATTTTGATAATGGATATCAGATGTAGGTAATTTCCAAGATTCAGTAGGAGATGGTACAGTTTTAATTATAAATTGTTACATATGGAACTAATATTGGTAACATTAACGACCAATTAGCATAAATTTTAAATCTATTAAAACTTAACGCAACGTGTCAAGTTAAAATTTGATAGAATTTAGTAGGCAGACAGTTCGACAGACAGAGAAACTGCAAAACAAAATAATTTTCATTTATTTCTCAAAAAAAATAAAAACCCTTAAAAATCAACAATCAAAAATAAATACATAATTTTTATTTCGTTTCGTTTTTTTTTTTTCTGGTTTGATTTTCAATTAGCCATGACGCAAGACTCAAGATTTTCTGACAAGAGGTTTTAAAGGCACACATAAAAACGCACTTGAAAATGTATAATATTATTTTACGTATATGTTTACGTATATGATAACGTACCACACCATAAAGGAAATCCCTTTTTATTACATTTATATAGTAAATTTCTTGATGGTTTTTGAATGGAACGCAATCTTTGAGTGGTTTTTTTCTTTTGGTATTTATGCTCAGTTTCTTTAAGAAAATATTGAAATTTTTTTTTTGTTTTTTCAAAAAATTAATTTATAAAATTTTGAATTTCATAAATAAATAATGAAAAATTATTCAATTTTGTGTTTTGTACGACAAATCGACAATTGAAATTTTAATTTATAATTTTTATTAAATTATTTCCCTTTTTTTTTCTTTGATATTTTGAAGAGATTCAATTATAAAATCGGAAATGTAATTAAAAAAAAACTATAGAATTTAACAAATTGTTGTGGTCATATTGAAAAGGAAAAAGAATAATAAGAAAATTTCGTTGGACGAATTGATTAAGTTATAAAGTAAATTTGAATAATCAAAGCCACCAACGAACGTAAAATTAATGTCGCGACGCTAAGTCATTTACAAGCAAAACGCATAATTTAAAGAAAGTCTGATAGGAATAAAATTATTTCTAACTATAGGTCGGGATAAGCTGAAAAGGTTTTTGAATGATGGGTTCTTCTATGGTTAATGAGCTATTGAAGAATATCGAAACTGGAGTAGATATAATTGCAGGAGATTTCTATTATACGTCAATACTAAATAACTATAAAGCTAGAATCGGCGGTGACGGTGACGTTGGCACTACGATCGCAGCTTAAATACTAAATTAATTTATCGACAAATCTCAAATTTGAATATCAAAAAGTGTAATTTTTTTAATTTTACATAAACACATATAAAAAATCTTAGCCTTAATGAATTGTTACTAGCCATCGGCGCTATATCATGAACTAAAAATGCTCTCAAATTGCTAAAGGTTTTATGCATGTACCCAAATAATTCATAGCTAGGAAATTAATGAATTTTAATACGATTCATTTGAGCTTAAGGTGTAAGCTTAAGATTTTTGATCAGTTTAACTTCTTAGCGAAATAAATTGATTTGTTTCTTTGAAATCGTACACGGTCAGAATTGGGTCGTTTTTCCCTCTAGAGCCGTTAAATGTCGAGGTTGAATCAATTAATTTATGTTGATTTAGGTTAATTATTTGTTCTGTAATGAAACTTAACTAGAAAAATTGATTCTCTGATAAACTGCTGGTCGTTTTTACTTAAACCTCAGCAGTTTATCAGATAATCAATTTTTATAACTCGATCAATAACTCGATCTATCAGTTTATAGTTATAACTCGATTTATCAGTTGTAAACATTAGAAGAATTAATGCAACGAAAAGACATCAAATTGTAATTCCTAACTCAAGTTAATCGCTATCAACTCAAATTGTATGTATGTACTTTCAATTTATCAACTTTACCAATTCTTCAGCAACATTTCTATTAAGTTCATACTTCTTACCCAAAAACTAGCCTGTTTTGTCTCTGCAATATCACAAATTTTCTAAAATTTTATTTAAAAATAATATTAATCCTTATCCGAAATAACCCCAATAAAAACAATACCATAAATATACATTGTCTCGCACGTACTTTATTTATACATTTTAATATCCAAAACACATTTTTAAATATCATTAAAAATCCCAATCGTAATTACAATATGTTCTGGCTGTTTTTGGGGAACTGAGGAAAAAAAAACTCTCCATCATGTGGCGTTTTATTAATGAAAACAAAACAAAAAATTGATATAATAAAAATTAAAAGCAATTAGTAATGCAGCGATAAAACAAGACAATTCAGACAACAACAAAAAAAAAATGAAATTGTTTTTCTATATAATATTTCTTTTAACGCGCGCAATCCAATTTTAGACCATTCGATGCACTCAGCAATCCGTCGTTGTTATTAGAGTTCAAACTTTCATTTTCAAAAAAAAAAATTTTTTAGATATTTTGTCTACACAACGAGATAGATAACCAAACTTTTTCCAAAACAGAAATTAGTGATTGACGAAAGGCGTTAATAGCATTTTCATATTTTTTTTGGATGATCCCCAACAAAAAAAAAATATGTTTTTTATAACAATTACTTCTACTACTTGATGATAGGCTGTTAAAACTGGGGTTTATTATTATTATTTTATATGAGAGTGACTATGTAAGTATATTTCATTATTTTGATTAGTCATCACCCCGTCGTCATTACGCATTACACTGTGCAGACAAATTTCAACAACAACAACAAATATTCGTCAAGACTTTTGAACCAAATTTTTGAAATTTCCATTATAATAGAAAACAAACATTAAATAATATTAGTTCTAAAAAGTAGGCGAAACTAATGAATTTTGGGTGGGGTGTGGGACCTTTTTAGATGATACCACAAAATTAATATTGATATTTAATTGATTTTTAAGTAATTAAAATAAACCTAGCCTATATATATAGAAAAATTTGAATTCATACTTTGACATTTTCCGTTTTGGTTTATTTGAGAGTACAGCATAAAATTTTGAAGTATTAATTTAACTCTACTTAAATATATTTCATTCAATAAACAATTCTATATAAAAAATAATAAAAATCGAATTTTTATTATTTATTTACTTTGGTACAATTTTGTACAAGAGTACAAAGTTATGCAATTTTATTTCAAAGCTAATTTTTTTTTATATTGATTTTTCGTTAACATAACTATAGCCTCCAGAAATACATGAAAATAATCAAAAAGTAAACTTGTAAATCCAACAATAACTATTAATTTGTTTGTACAGTTTATTAAAAAAAAAAATTGTATTCAGTATATCAAAAAATATAGCTGGCTACATGACCACCCTCTGACCACCCTTGCCCATAAAAATATTCACAAAACAATTTCAATCGAAAAATTTGAATTTTCAAAAGTTAAAAATTCATAAAAAATAAAAAAAATATTTTTTTTTTAAACAATCATCAACTGCAATATTAAAAAAAAAATCACATAAAGAAAATGAGAAAAAATTTCGTCAGCTGAATACTTAAATGTTCAATTTGTCGTTATATACGAATTGGCATTTAATGCCTAAGTGCTAAAACATTTCGAATCAGAAAGTAAATGCTGAACGGGAACGAGAACTGTCAAAATAAAAAGCACATAAATCATAAGTAGCTTACAGAGTAATTGTTGGTATTGTCGGTTTAAAATCTATTTCAAAATTTTGTCATTGCTTCACAGGAAAGCCAACAATTTTGTTACCATCACTGTTGGAACCATTTGTATTTTGTATGTTAAAAATATGTTATAAGTAAAGGTTGAATTTCAAAACGGTGTGAATGCGCTAATTGGAACTCCATGCCAGTGGGTGTGTATTTCGCCACTTTAACCAAAGGTTTAATTGAAAAAATCTTGTTGTCATTGAAGCTGTTACTATGTAGATCCAATACGTTGAGTCTTTCCTTTCTTCAGAAGTAAAATTATCTAAAAAATTTAATGGATGAACTGCTAAAGAAACAGACGATATTAAAAATATGAACTGCGAACAATTGTCAGAATATTTGTGTGAAAATGTTTTGCACGAGAAAATTCAAAAATTTATCCGAAGATTTGTAAGATAAAACCCGCCAAACTGACCAACATTGAACCCATAAATTGAACATTGAGCCAATAAATTCAACATTGAACCCATAAATATTCAACTGACGATATTTGATTATATTAAAAAATCGCATATAATCAATTTTTATCTATATGGGGTACATATTTATTATTACAAAAAAAAATGAAAAAACATTTTTTAATCACCGTCCCTGTGGTCACTATCAATCAAAATCCAACAACAACCAATATCAATGAATTTGTAAAAACAAGCAAAATAGCGCAGATCTTACAAAATTTTAATAATACAAATCTTAAAATTGTTAGGTACCCAATTTTGGGTATAAACTTTTTACAAGTCGAGGCCATAAGCGCCTTTTATATATTAACCACCAAAGAGTAAACAACGATTAGTTGCTGTTGTTGTTGTTGAGGTTGGTATTTTATGATTTCAGATTAGCAAGTAAATTTTATATGATTCAAAATTATTGAACAATTGAAGTTTCTGACCACACGATCACTTTCACTAGATCAACAATAAACAAGCCGACATTATTTAACTATACACCACAGCAAATTTTCAAAGAGTTAATGCTGGAAATAATTTCAATTTCATTGCGCGCTGTATTATAAAGATTGGGCCTGGCAAATAAGATTTTTTTTTTTGTAAATTAACCAGAAATAAATATAATAATTTTTATTATTAGTTTGATTTACATATGCCCAGCCAGTGCCTTATGGTCTCTATAGACTTGGCTCTATTTATTTTATGTTGTACACCACACCGTATATAATTTTTTGAATCAATATTAGAGTAATTTTTTTTTATGGAATGGTTGAAGGCTATTTAAAAAAATAAAAAAAAATTATAAAAAAAGATTATTTTTATTACAATAAATTGCTGGTTAACATTACTTGAAGGAGAATTAAAAAAAATTATAATAATATTTATTTTAAATTATTGATTGAGTCTGCGGACTTACTTTTGATGGAAATAATTATATGGATTTTAAAAAATTTCTGAATAGCTAAAAATTATAGTTAGATAATTGGATTTTGAGACAAAGCCACAAATATTTAAATATTATTTCTCTAATACGAAATTGTCGAATCTGAATTGTCAAACTATACATTTGCCAATTTCCATTGTTTTCAATTGGCATTTATGTCATTATTGTTATGTCGGAAACAGTATTGCCAATTCTAATATCTGAACAGTAGTTTTTTATAAATTATATCTATAATTATTGTTAAATTATGTAATTATCATTAAAAAATATTTATTGCCAAAAAATTGTCAAACTGTCAAAAAAATGACAAATATTGCCAAAAAATTGTCAGTTTGTCAAAAAACATGTAAATTTCTTCAAAATTATTGTATTTAAAACAACGAAAATTATTACAATTTCAAAAATAAAATTAATTGATTAATTTAAAGATAATATTGTCAAAATACTATTGCCAAAAAAGTGACAAACTGTCAAAAAAATGACAAATATTGCCAAAAAATTGTCAAACTGTCAAAAAACATGTAAATTCCCAATGAAACTCAGCAATGAAAATTATTACAATTTCAAAAATTAAATTAATTGATTTAAATAATTATTTAACATAATTTTAAATTGGTTGATGTCTGTCGTCCTCATTCCTTTTTGATGTTCTCTATAAATATTATGTACTACAAATTTGTTGTTGTTGATTCCATATATATTTCAATTGACAGATAATATAAATGTCATCTCTAATCGAGTTTCTAATATATTTATTTAACACTTCTTTTATCAAAAAAAAACTCTTAAAATTAATATTATCAACACCTTAATGTTTTTCCCTTAGAAATTTTCCATATAGAAAAAAAAAATAATGTAATAAAAATTTATATTTTTTCTTTATTTTTATAAACCAATTAAAAACATTTTTTTTTTTGCTGCTTCTTCGTTCCCTTAACAGCTTTTTTCATTTAATTATCTGCTTGGTGAAACATCAATATTTCAACTAACTATACAACAACATATAAAAAATTACGTTTCATTTGAAAATCTTATGTGTTAAATTTCACACGAGAAATTTCATATTACATATTTTTCGTTTATGTATCTATCTATCTATCTACTCAACATTATATAAATCTTTATTTTTATATTTCCCAAGTTGCCTCTTTACTTATATATTTTCTTTAAAAAAAAAAAAAAAGGTGTAACGCATCTTAAAAATTACTTTACTTTCATTTCACCCTAGAGATTTTCCCCAAAGAAAAAACGAACCCAACAAACCAAAAAAAAAAAAAAATCTATTTTTGTTGACAAATTCTTCAAATTTATCAAGTTTACACCATAAACGCAAAAAAAAAAAATTACAAAACGATTTTGGTAAATTCTTTTTTATTCAAAACTATTGATAGAAACTATATTTAATTATTGATGATGATAGCATAGATTGATCCTTTGAGGTTGTATGTCATCAGGTAGAAGCTATAAAAGGGGAGACTGAGTTATAGATTTGAAGAAAGACTGAACAGAAGAATCGAAGTTTATATAATTGAGTTGAAAAGTCATGATACCAAATTGGTTTGATCATCATCGATTGGCCATATGAGTTGGTATATAACCAGGTTAAAATATATGAAGAAAAAAATAGGGAATAAATAAATTGTAATAGTTAAGTCCGAAGAATCAAAGCTTAGTGCAGAGAGACTGATGTGTTGACTGTTAGGATAATGGGACAGGATTCCTAACTTTTCTGCTGTAATGAAGTCATGATTAACGATTAAACCTCGATATCATGACTTCACTACAGCTTCTTTATTCAATTATCTAGATTAGGTTAAATTAAGAGTGCATGAAGATCCGTATTCAACACCCATCACGAGAGATTTCGATGGATTTATTGTGGCACTAATCCTATCAAAAATTCTACTTACCTTTATGAAGAGAACAATTCTCCACAAAGTGGCAACCAATCATACAGTACGTCATGTCCCAAGTATTGATATTAAGTTTATCGCAGTCACACACTTGATGCTGCAGTGAGGGCTCTATCAAATCCACTATTATGTAAGAAGGAGACTGTGAGAATGACAGGGAATAAATTGAGAAGAACAACTGAACTTCATTTACTAATAAATAGCGAGAGTAATAGTTAAAATATTTATGAGAAAAGGAAAGATTTTCTTAGATAAAAATCGAAGAGGAAACTTAAGAATTATCAAACCTACAAGAGTTAATAATAAAGAGTATATAGACTAATTATCTGTACGGAACGGTCTAAGCCAACTTGTAATTACCAATTGAAAAGTAGCTTTCTGACATTGAACCTCTTCTAGGACTAATACGAAGATCATGACATTTTGTAATAAAGAATTGGAAGGCTCGAGATCAAAGTATTTGAAAAGATATTGTAATCCTGTAGAAAATGTGGCATCAGATTTAAAGATAGTCCAGATTAAATGAAAATATAAACTTGAAATAAAATAAATTCTATCACATAACCAAAATTATTGAAGAATTGTAATTAAAAACAAATTATAACTTACTCCCTTTAACTTTATCCTAATTTAATGATGATTGAATGATGAATTTAATTTTAATATTAAATTTAATTTATAAATATTCTAATAATAATTCCATTTTAATATTATCATTATAACTAATTGTCCTTATAATTTTAACATTTTCTCTTTTCAATTTATACACAGAGGACTTATTGCCATCAAAATTAAATATATATTTAATTTTTTTATGTATATACATAGAACTGAGCTATGTTAATATCTTTCAATTTCAATAAAATCTTTGAAATCATTTATTTATATACAATATAATTTTCGAAATCTCTTTATTATTACAAAATAATTTATATATAGAAAATTTGAAAATTTAAACTAAAATTGAAGAAAGCTTTTCCCAATTTTTGTTGGTATCATTAAAAATTTTTTTTAAAAAAATGTCCCCTTTAATCAAAAACATTCTTTTAAGGAATATAATTTTTAACTATATACTAAAATATAGTTTCCAAAATTGAATACTTTTCTATCAACTATAAAAACATATATAAAATTTATAAAATTTCTTTGATGTTTCTCATGCTGAGCTTATGATTGGCAACATATATATACTTAAACCAAACTTTACCATCACGATTTTGCCTTTAGGGATACGACCAAAATAATTTATCTTTAACATTTACTTTGTAATACCATTAGACCCCAGCTCAGTATTTATCTATATATATAAAAAAAAATTTTTTGAAATAATTGAGTTCAAGTGCGTACAGCAGCCATGACCGACTCCGAAAAAAAAAATATTATATAAAAATTTTCGACTATTTTAGTTTCATAAAAAGCTTTAAAATATTAGAATCAAAATCAATTTAGGCCAAAAATGCTTAAAGGGATAATAAGAGTAGAAAATTTCTCATATTTAATATATAAATTATGAATTTCACAGATGAAAATTATCGAAATATCCAATTAACAAAATTTATATAATTTTTTATTAATAAATTTTTTGTGTAGCCTTAACAATTAACTTTACTGATTATTTCTATAAATTTAAAAAAAAAAATTGATAAGCAACAACATAAACGAAAAACAACCAAAAATCATAAAATTTATCTTTAAGATTTTTTTCAATTTTCGAAATGTTTGATATTGCGCACAAACCAAAATTCTCTTCTCCACATAAATTATGAACTTTCTCTTTCTCTTTTAGAATTATTTAATGAAATTGGAGAAATTCAAAAAAAAAATTATATTCAGCAACATAAAATTGAAAAACTCCTTCAGAAAGCATAAAAAAAAATATTGAAATTTTAATTTTTTAACAAAAAAATATTTTCTAATCTATGCGCATAACCACAAAAACATAAAAAGTATCTTTACAACATATAAAAGTATCTATACAACATAAAAGTATCTTTACAACATAAAAATATCTATAAGATACTCATAATTCTAATGAAAAGAGATTTTCGAAAAAAATTATTCGAAATTTAATATATTTTCTATTGTATTATTTATTATTGTATGCTGAGAGTGTTCAGCATAAAATTAACTGAGCATAAAAAGTATCTGAGAAATTTTTAGTTAAAGGTTATCGAAATGTAGATACAGAGTTTTTGTTTGGTTACTTTCTTCTGTTTTTCGTATTCTCGAATTGAATTTATTCAATTCAGTCTCTTTTGTCGCGGCGGTCTGTTCAGTACAAAGTTTTATTGGGAAACGTACGAACCGCAATTTTAATAAAAAAAATAAAATTATATAAAAAAAAAAAACAATTTTTTTTTTTGTTAACATTTTTTTTGGTTCAATCAAATTTTTTTTTAACATAAATTTTCTGATTAAAACCGAAAATTTTTAACTGACGGAAAAATATTTTTTTCAATTACAATAATTTGGACAAATCGTGGATTACCAGTCCAAATTTATTGTTACTTTCTTTAAAAAAAGGAAAATTTATAATTATATTTATATAAAAAAAAGGATCTACGAAAACCAGTGTTACGTCAATTTCAGTTTTCCAATAAAAATAGAAAAATTTATAAAAAATTTTTACTGAAAATATAAAATTTCAAAGAAACGAAATGAAAAATTTTTGGTGTTTTTTATTTATTTGTTGTTATTAAATGAAAATGTGATTTTTGACTAGCGAAAAATCTAAACGAAACTACGACATCGAAAACGATTTTGTTCCTCTTTAAGGATACAAATAAAAAAAAAATCCCCCAAAACAAAATTTTTTTTTAATACATTTTCATTATTTATACAAAAAAAATTTTTTTGTGTGCATAGTAATTTAAGGACGACGTGTAAGGGTGGCTTTGTGTGTGCTCCTTTTACGCGTATACGCCAAAAAAAAAATTATTATATTATTTAATATTTTTTTTATGAATATAAATTTTTATATATGCCAGAAAAAGGAAAACACCATAAAAAAATGTGAAATTTCTAATGTGAAAAGTGGAAAATTTTAAGTTTTTTTTTTATTATTTTTAATTTTTATATATTTTTCATGATTTTCTTTTAAATTTTCCCGAATTTATTATTACAACAAAAATAAAGTTTTTGTGTTGTTGTTTTTATTTTGTTACACTATTGCAATTCTTCGTTTGTTTGGGGGGCTGGGGCTTCAAAATTCAATTTTGTGTGTTTTTCGTGGAGCCTGCAATTTAGTGTATATGCCAAAATAAAGAAAATTTCTTAATAATAAAAAAAAAGAATGTAAAATTTAATTAAACCTAAAATTGTATAGTAAAAAAAATTAAATTATTACGAAAAATTACGAAAATTACAAGTGAAAAGTGTCCAGTGTTACGTGAAAAAAAAAATTAATTTTCTTATTTATATAAAAAATTTTGAAATTTCATTTTTTAATTAAATGTCTAAAGACATAATTTTTTTATATATAAATTGAATTTATTATGAATCCTTATGAATTTGAATCGACATTAGATTGCCGTGATAATAATGGTGTATTACGTGGTGTTGTCCGTTCTGGTCGTAGTGGAGGTATGTTTTTTTAAATAACTAAGTATAAAAAAAAAATCCTTCATTTCTTATTATTATAAATTTGTGAAACAAGTCCTTTGTGAAGCAAGTCCTTAAAATCGCGATATTTTGGTTGTTACTATCAAAATTTAAAGAAGCTATAGACTTAGAAAAATTAAGATTTAGAAATTTTCAATTATTTAAAATCAAATTCTTAAATTGTTTAACCAGGAACGATTAATTTCTTCAAATTATATGAACCACACTACGAAATTTAATTAAATTTTAAAACTTTTGAATCATTACCACCAAATTTTCATGTTTCTATAAATCAATTTTAATTTCATGAACTTGAGAACCTAAAAAATTAGTTAATTAGTAAAACCACTTAGAAAATTAATAGAAATTTTGAAAATTTATATCATTTTTATGAAAATCTTGAAATATGAACCAATAATTCATCAAATTATGTGAACCATCAAACAAAAAATTAGAAATTTTCAATTTTTTCAACGTAATTTTAACAAATTCCTTGAACTATGAACCAACAATTCATCAAATTTTAAATCTACTTCAATATTGTTTTGGGCCATTGAAAATTATATGAACCATTAAAGAAAATATTGAAAATTTTAAATTTCTTCAACATAATTATAAGAAATTCCTTGAACTATGAGCAAACAATTCATCAAATAATATAAAACATTACGAATAATTGTAAGCAAATTTTAAATCTACTTCAATATTGTTTAAAATTGAAAATTATATGAACCAGAAAATCTTATTAAACTTAAATTATTGAATGATGAATTCTTCATTTTACTAAATTTAAATTATCTCATAATCATTTTAAAACAACTTCCAATTAAATATCTCAAATTTTACAAATTATTACCGAAATTTTTTAGTAAATTTCATTGAAAATTTATTAATTCTTTAAAGAAATCCTTAAATTGTTAAAATTTATTTCATTTTACTATACGAAAATTCAATAAATATTAAATTTTTGTGATTTCCTTGAAACCTTTCCAAAATTTATAAATGAAATATTACAAAATAATTAAATTTTTCATTATTATTTAAATTTTTACAATTGAAAATTTTTCTATATTAGTAAATTCCATTGAAATTTTTGTTAATTTTAAGGATTTAGGAAATTTTTTTATAAATGTAAAATTTATCTTAAGGATAAAATCATAATTCTATATATACTCTGCAAACCATTTGAATATTTTTGTTAAACAAAATTTCTTAGTCTTCTTAGATCCTTAAAATTTAATGAACCATTTTAAAAATAATATTATATGTAAAAAAAATCCTTAAGAAAATATCAAATCACATTTTTTTTACCTAAAATCAAAAATTTTTTTAAGGACTTTATCAGCCAGAATATTAAATTACATAAATTATTCTTACGAGGTAAAATGATGCATCACTGATGATGAAAATGCACAAGAAAACAAGATAAATTGTATATTTCTTGAGTTACCATATTAAAGGAACATATGTCCTTAATGGTTTTTGGTATCCTTCGGAACGAATTTTTCTTTTTCCTTTGAAAAAAAAAACTATATTCTTTTTAATCAGAATGTCGTCCTTTAAAAAATTGATTTCCTTTCTATTTCATTTTACCAGATAAATATCTATCCTTCTTGTTCTTCTATTGTTAGTTTTTCAAATCTTAAAGTAAACGCAAAAAAATTTCCTTTAGGCCTAAGCGTTCTTGTATATATCCACATCATTGCACAAGCTGATTTTCATCGGCAGGTAACCTGGGCTTGTAAGATAACCAGCAACAATAAAAAATATCTTTAGTTACAAAAAAAAATCATCCTTTTTTTTATTCAAGGATACAAATCCATTCAGGTAGAATTTAACAACAACAACACAAAAAAAGGTAAATTCCAATTGTTTGTTACCTTTCTGAACATTATATAGAAAAAAAAATTTATGGCTTATCCTTAAAATTTATCAAATAAATAAAAATAATTTTTTTTTTTTAAAGATTTTCGATATTTTTGTCGTCGTCGTCATTTTTGTTGTTAACTTCTCAAGTGATTTATATTTATTGACTGATTATTGGCTTTAAAATAGATTTAACTGACTGCAAATTATGTCAACGATATTTTTTTTTTCCTATTTTTGGGTTTCTTTAAGGATATTTTTCTAAGAATTTAAAAAAAATTCAAAATATCGAAAGATAATTTTTTTTTTAATAATGAGATTTTATTGGTAGTAAATATAGAAAATTGATAGATTTCTAATGTAATCAAAATATTATAATCAAAATGATTGATTTAAAAAATTGAAAAAAATTATTTATATCAATAAAGAAAAAAAATTATTTTCGTAGTTAATTGAATTTTTATTGAGGATTTAAAATGATTAATATTTATGGAATTTAACAAAAAGGATTTATATTAAATACAGAAAAGTTTCAAGTTCGTGTTAATTTAATTGTTAAGTGAGGTTAAATTAGACAAAATGGAATACTTTATAAAACCAAAATAATCCAATTTGTTAGTTGATTTCAGTGGTGAGTTCAATACAACATGACGATGACTCTAATAAGTATGTTAGCACCGTTTTGCAACCCAAGTCACGTCACCACCAGGTCAGAAAGATAATGATTTTAGATCCACAATTCAAGAACCGTAACATATCTGCCGCTAGATCGTTAAGGTTGTTGAATTCATACCCGTCAAGTATGTTCTTCCTTGCTCTTGACAGGGCTTGGCATTGGTAGGTGAAGTACGTTATTATTTCTTTCTCATTCAGTTGTCCGCAGCTGCGACATTGTTGATTCAATGAGATGCATAGTCTGGCTCTGGCCGCGTGAAAGTATTATTCATTCAAAAATAAGCGAAAAATAAATGTTTCCATTTAGGAAGAACCTAAAAACACCTGCTCCATAACGAAGACATCCTGTTTCCTTTCAGGAAGAAGCGAAAAACAAAAACAGACTGATCCATTTCAGTAACAAGTAAAAACCTACTATTCCATTTCAAAAACAAACGGAAAAACTAATATTCTACTCTTCATGATCATAGAAAAATAGGCTCTTTAAGTTCTCCAGAGCCCAGATAAATTTCAAAATTTCGAATGGTTAACGTAATATTCTAAATATGGTATTTTACCGGGGGTGCGATATCAGGTTTATTAGTTGCTCCATATATTTAATAAGACAATTTAATTTTTAAGTCACCTAATATTTAAATATTATAGTCCTTAAAGTCTTGCTTTTTATCCTATTATTTTGCTTCACGAAATTTTCTTTCACAATTTTTTAAAAAAAACTAAAGTTTTCACATGTTTTCCATTCTTCAAAGAAAAATATTATGTAATTTCACAATCGTCACAGTCGATTTATTATTAGGGTACATAAAAAAAAATTACACACTCAGCTGACATAATTCAGGCTTGAGTAGTTCAATTTTTTTGAATATTTTGAGAAATTATATAGAAATTGTACAAGTTTTAGCTGATTTCCGTGTTCTGTTTACCAGAAAAAGTGTTTCCTGTATGTTTCCCGGTATTTTAGTTTGAACATTCTATTTTTTAAATAATTTAATTTGATCTACTGGTTACCTAAAGCCTGTTAATAGTTTAAGCAATTCGTTTATTGGAATGAATCTGAATGTAAAATTCCCTAGGCAGTTATACTAAAACTCTTATTACTGATTCGAACTACTTATGAGTATGCTAAGTCTGTTGCTGAGTTATTTTACTTATTGGTCTTCCCGAATTTCATTATTTCCTTTGTTAGGTTTCTTAACCAATCCTTAAAATTATCATATTGATTCCAATTCTTATATTAAATCTTACAAATATTTAAAAAAATATCCTTTAAAATTTTAAATTTTCACAACAAAAAATTGTCGTTATTCGAACCCTTAATAATATTTTGTATACTTCTTAAGAAAAATCTTTTTTTTTTAATAAATTACTACTTAAAAAAAAATTCTGCAAAAAAATAATTTAAAATTTAAAATTATCCTTTTATTTTTGTATCCTTAGAGACAAAATGCACATAAAAAAAAAGTATCTCACGAGTTAAATTTTTATATACCTTTATGTTCTCTGATGTTGTAAAAAAAACAGAAAAAAGTTAGGCACTAATAGCAGAAATACAAATTTACAGTCAGGATAATAATTTCTAGTGACAGTATTTTTTTTTTGTTCGACTTGGTTTCCTTTTTGTTGTTTGTGTTGTGATGGAAAAGAAATGGAAGTTTTTCTCAACAACAACCATAGTAAAAAAAAATGAAAAAGTAAATAGAAAAATCAGAATATTCCATAAAAAAATAAAGAAATTCAATAAATTCTGATCACATCCTTTTTTTGTTCGTTGATAAAGTTTTGCACATACAAAAAAATACTTACATTATGTCCTTGTATATACACGTTTAATACTGGGTGATTACTGGATGATTACTTGGATGGTTACATTTTCATATTATTGGAAAATCTGTTAAAGAGTTTTATACAAAAGAGTTTATAAATGTAACAAAATAGTTTAGTCAAAATTATTTGGACAAATCATGACCCAATTTAGTTCAATTCAATTATAAAAATCACTTGCAAAACAAAATTAGCTCTGATTTACATATAATTTCTTCCTAATTTATAATTGAATTGAAATGTTAAAGAACTGACGGACTATAGACCATGGCGATAATCATTGGAAGCCATCGCTGATATAGTTATCCTCTTCGAGATCAACGCAATTTGCTTTAGCAAACCCATTGCTATCCTTCATCCAGTCGGCTTCCTAATTGCCGGTATAAGTAATATAGAATTTGCTAGGTTTTTGATCAATATTTTTCGAGATTTATATTGATATTAAGGAAACAAACCAGAGACAGATTTTGACATATACCAAGAAAAATTACAATTTACTCATTGATTTATAGTAGTAAACTATTAATTGTTTGATTGGAAAGGAAAACCGCTGAGGATTCATGCACTTATACAAGAATTAGGTTGGTAAATTATTGAGCTTTTGCTACTGTATAGATATGTCTTGGTGAATATTTACTTCGCTCGGGACGACGCATAATTTATTCCATAGTTTATGCTTATTGCAACCTTGCCAGCGTTTGAGATTAGTATCATCAGTCCATTTCTAAATAAATTCTTTACTAAAATTGATTTAGTAGAAATCAAAAAATCATTGATATTTATATGTAATTTTAATGAAATGAATATCATAAGTCGGCGATAATAAAATTCAACGCTAAATAAAAACTGAGCTAAAATTAATTAGACAAAGTTATATGTAATTCATTAAAATCGCAACATCGCGACTAAATAGAATTAAAATTGGAATCTAAACGAGTATGAACTAATCGTTCAAAAATGAATGAACCTGAATTATAAATATCAAAACCTTTAATCAAAATTTTTGTAATAAGTAAATCTATTACAGTGAGTGAATATCAAAACCAAATTATAAATAAAATTTAGTTAAGTTGAGCCAATTGCAAGTTATAAATTCATTTAAATTAAATTATTATAAAATTTCCTGAACTAATTGATTGAATCTTTGTTTGTAAACTGAGCGAAACTGAGCGAAAATCAAAAACTAAGTAAAATTTAAATAAAATAGTTTCGTTTAGCAAAAAAAACTAAACTTTGTTCCCATGATAACTTTTGGCCAACACTAAAATAAAATTAATTTCTGAAAGCATATCGAAATTTTTCAATTTTTCTCATCATTAATAACCTAAAAAAAAATATATATATTAAAAGTATTTTTCATATTTATGTATATTAAAAATTCAAATATGAAAATTCCAATAAATTAGATTTTTTTTTTGTACAAAATATAGAAAATAAATGAAAATTTTACGGAAATATTTTATTTTAAATTAAAAAAAAAAAATGTGTTTGAAACACTCCACATGAGATTAATAAATATTACCAAGGAGTAAACTACAAAATATCCAGCACAAATAGGGAGAATTAGGTCAGGGTTACAAAAGTCTTATAAAAATGAAGAATTTTCTATTCATTTTTTTTTTTTAATTTTAATATTACTTAAAGTTATTTAAATGTAAAATAAAAAAAAACCGTCACAAATTTATTCTTGTGCACGATTTGAAGATGAACTTTTGCACGAAAATCATTTAAAATCATTTATTTTCTTATACTTTAATAGAATATTTAATACTGTTGTATATTAGTAATGCCGGTTTAATGAACGAACAGGGTAGCATTAATTAAAATGATGAAGAGGGCGCCACTGCCAGTAGGTTGTTCAAATTACTGTCAGACGCTATCAATTGTCAACAAATAATTGAAGTTATCTAAGAAAGTACACAAAATTATTAAATATTATACTAAAAGCGTTGTCTAGCTCTATACAATCAATCAGTGGATTAATGACAGTTGTTATAAACGTCAATTACAGCATATTATTTGACATATAACTTAGGTCAGGGTTACAGAAGTCTATAAATTATTAAATATACATAAATTAGAAAACTGTTTCTGAAATAATTGTGTTTTCTTTAACGTGTAAGACTTTTCCCAATCCAACTACGACTGACATAGATATTAAATTTTTGACATTCTCCAGATACACAAGTGTCAATGCATATTGGATTTATCTGACTGATTCGGATTAGTGATTGTCGTTCGAAGTTAAAGCGTTTTCGTGTCATTATTATAGATAGCTTTTAGAAACTGACAGATTTTGCTTTCTAAGAATCATCTTGATTACATGTATGGATTCAAATTTGCATCCTTCTCTCGTAAGAAGTTCTTCATACTTGAAAGGTCCACGTTTTGTTTTTTTGTATTTAAAGGCGGGCAAATTTTCACTAGGAAGAATCCCAAAACTATAACCTCATAAAAGCCTTAACAGTTCAATTCATATAACCACTATAAGTCTTAACTATTTAAAAAAGTGAACCTACAGCCTCACAAAACCACATACCTAAATCAAACCCATTTTAAATTTAATAAATTCTATTTATATGAGTAATAAATTTTAATTTCCCAAAAAAAAAACAGAAAACAAAAAAAAAAACTTTTTATTATTTTTATTAGACTTTTGAAATTGAAAATTTCAAAAAGAAAGTATTAAAATGAAAATCGTGCATTAAAATTTAGTTTTTTATTTTTATTTCTTTTAATTTTTCTATTTTCCATTCTACAATTTTAAATAATTGCAATTCACATTTCATAAAGTATCGGATAACACAGCCCAACAAAAAATAGCAACAAAATTTATAATGAATAATTGATTAACAAATCAACTTTCAAATAAATATAAAATATTTTAAAGTTTTTAAATTATTATTTAAATCGATAAAAAAAAAATTTTATACAAGAAAACTTTTTCCCATTTTCTTATATTTCCCTTTTTCCCTTTATTTTTCCTTGTTCTATTAACAACAAAAAAAAAATATTTAGTAAAATTGTATTTTCTTAAAGGAAAATAAATTACCAAATAAAGTAAAGCTAAAGAAGCAAAAAAAAAAAAAGAAAAAAAGAAAATCGATATTCTTAGAAAATTTTCCTATTCCTGGCAAAAAATACAGAAAAATAAATAATCATGAAAATGAAAATTCTTACCCCACTTTAATACATTTTTTGTACCCAACACACACAATTTCTCCTCTTTTCTCACCCAACAAACACACACGTATAAATAAAATTTGTTTTCTGAAATATACAATCAACATTTTAAGGATACTTCTTCCTTACAAAATTTTTTTTTTATTTCGTTTTTTGGCTAAAGAACCATAGAACGAACTTAAAGTCTCCTTTTTTTTTTTTTTGATTTTCATCGTCGTTTGAATTTGATTCTCTTTACTATTTAGTTAGTTCCCAAAAGTAAAGAAATTTTTCTGAAGGTTGCGAGGAAAAGTACGGAATTTAAGGAAGAGTGGTTGATTGGGAAATTCACATAGAAAACATATACATATATATAAGTAAATTCGGATGAAAACAGAAAAATTCTTTATGTAACTTACGAGAAAATGAAAAACTTCTTTAAGAAAAACGAAAATTTTCTAGGATATTTTTTTTTTTTTTGCTGTTGTTTAGTCTATTAAAAGAAAAATTGCCGCTAGTCAATTTTTACTATAATGTTAGGAAAATTTCTTTTTATATAGAATTTTTTTTTTTTTTTTTTCTTATTTTGGGAGGAAAAAGTTTTTCCGCAATTCTGATGAGATGAAAATAAAAGAAGAAAAAAAAAATCACAAAATTTTGATTTAATATGACGTTGAAATAGAAACTTTTATTCCACCCATCATTCCAGGAAATAAGAAAATTTTATTTTTGGATATCTCTAAATGATCATTAAGAGATTTTATGGTTGGGAGGAAGCTGATGGATGAATATACTAGCGAGACTATATATTTTGGAGAATGATTTAAATTTGTATGTCATTGAATAAGAAATTGATTAAATGAAATGTTTGACGTAATAGATATAAAGTAATGACTTAAAATTATATTTCTTGACTTTAAAAGATGATACTTTTCTGGATAAGTTTTGATACCATGAATAGTGCTAGCAGTTGTACACTTTCAAGATTAAAAATATTAAATGACGGCAGAAAGTGGGTGTCATCTGCTAAGTATTTTCAGATCATTATTTGAAACAAAATATTATCTTCCTTTATCCAGTTTACGTTACAAATCTAAAGTATCCGGACCTACTCAACTTCTTAGTTGATATTCTATTTAGAGTTTATTCCAGTAATTTATTGCTATCATAGTTTAGCCTTACCAACACGGCACAAATGAAGATTGATAACCAGATGGAGATATTCTTTAGGTAGATCTACAAAGTCTGGACATACAAAACAAGTGCCAACATACAGCTCACAAGATATAGTGTTAAATGAACGAAACATATTGACGAGGTAAAAACTCGCATATGGCGACGCCAAGAAGATGAAGAAGTATGCCATTTAGCCTTTCTAATTACTCCAAATCATAATTTTTGGTTCAATTATCTTTAAAGTTATCAAATAAAATCTTTTGCCAATAATTTCTTATCAACACCAGTTGTCAACCTTTTTTCCCATCAGGTTTTTTCATTTCTCTAGCCATGATTCATCCAACAAAGAATCTATCTTTCTTTAAGCACTAATCGGTCAAATTTAATCAGATTTCATAACATTTTTCTGTTATTAAAAGTCTTTAATGAATGTTGTTGTTTGTTCAAAATTTCTTTTGTTGTCGGACTGTACGGACTTAACATAAGCTCATATAATATCCATCAACACAAAAAATAAAACCGCACCTAAATTCCGGTAGATGGTACAAAATTTCACCAATTTTAGTTATTTTTTTTACCATTATCAAAACTTAAGTTAAAATTTGCATGATAATACTAATCATATTTAGTTTCCCAGTTAAAATAATAATAATAATAAAAAAAATCTTAATAATATTAAATTTCCACTTTGTTATCCATAATTCCTATTTTTTTTTTTTTTTTTTTTTTCGTATTTTGTTTTTCCTTATAATAAAATAATATTCCACTTATAAATATCACCGAAAAAAAAACACTAATAATATAATGAAAATGAGCTTTAATATTTGTTTCTCACCTTTTGTTGTAAATATAAATTATTATTTTTATGACATAACATTAAAGACGTGCTTAAAAAAAAAAAAAAAAAAATTTCTAGCTTGTCGCCCAATTGGAATGTGTTAACAAAAATGAAAATATATATTTAGTAGATAGTAAAAAAAAAATTAAAAGCTTAAAATAAAAGTATAGCACAGCCAAACTACTGTAGAGTTATATTTAAACGTAAAGGCTCTTTGAGTACCGAATGTATTCTGATGTTAACAAATGTTAAAAAGGACCAATATGATAGCAAATGTTAGAAAGGACCAGTATTACTAATAACAAATGTTAAAAAGGACCATTTGCGCCATCTAGCGCCAAACTGATGGTTTCTTATAATTAAACTTGGCTACATAGACATACCTTTATAACTTATTCGAAACTGTATCTATTTCTACTGACTAAAGGTCGTTCCCTTCACGAATCAGAGGATAATCATTATTATCGATACTTTTACTACATCATCAAAACTATATAATTGATATATCCCTAAAATCGTTACACTGTTTCTGACACCGTATGTTTTGGCATCATCTACAAATATCTAACGTCGCCAGATTCAACCTCTTACACAATAGTGTCTCCTTCAAGACACTATTCTTGAGTCTCTGGAATCGTTAGTCTATTATTCAATTAACAACAAATTCATTCAGAAAAAAGTATGAATAGCACCTAGCACCACCTATTGGATTATGCTGCAAATTATTTAATTGACAAAAATGTGTTAACAGAAGTGTCGGAATGACCAAAATATTTATGTCGACATTTGTTATATTAAATAAATAACTTAACAAAACTTTTAGACAGACAAATAGGCAGAAAACGAAGACATTACAATTTTGTGTAAGGCTCAAAAACTTGAACCAAAAACTTTACCAGAACAGAAATAAAACAATAATAATAATAATAATAATATAAATATTATAATATATAAAGAAAGTTCTCTATTAAATATAATAATATATAATTTTTTTTATATATTTTTTTTTATGTGGATAAAAGGGAATTTCCTTTTTCGATTGCGTGCTAAAAAAGACTTTTGTGAAAATTTTTGTTTAGGTCTACCTCTATGGATATTATTATTAAAAATAGTATACAGAAAATGAAAAAAAAAGAAAATTTATAATATTCTTCTATATATACTTTTAGATATTTAAGGAGCTCTCTACACACAAGTAAAAACTATCTAGAAAAATCAACAGCTCCCCCATTGTTACTGGTTCTTTTTAATAATATGAACCGAAATATTTTCAAAATTCCTTAATATTTAATATTTCTATACGGTTGTTAAAAAAATTATTATGATTATGTAATTTTTTAACTGACAGACTTTTTTTAAGTTGAGCAGAAAAGTAGTGTCAGTCAACAGACTTTGATTATGATATTTAATAAATTATAGATTGTTTCGAAACTTCTGAAGTCTGTACATTTTTATTTTTATTTCGGTAACGTTGGAAAAAGCTATCAAACGAAAACCAGTGATACTCTTGCTGTACCCTTCTAAAGATGGCCTATTTATAGCAAATATCATAGTTTAATTTCAGTATCAAATACAAATATTCATGCAGAATTTTGCCATATACGTTGATGGGATAGTTAACTACTTTCCATGATTCCTAGAGGTGCGTGGCGTTCACTGCATGATTCTTAGTAATGCTTTTCAGTTCTCCCCAGCTGTGATATTTCCCATTCGATTGTTCTCGAATCAATCAATGCGGATCACTATCCTTGTTAACTATGTGAGTTGGTTCCATTTGTAGAACGAGCAATGTCTGAATAATACTTAAGGACAGTGGCCGTTTCACTTCCATTTCCACCTTCTTATTTGTGTGTTTCATTCTATTGCATAATAATTAACTTCCAGCAAATTTTGAACTACAATTTGATTGAAATTATAAATTGAATAACTAACGAATCTTTTACTAACTATTCCATTAAAATTAGTGTGAAGTATATAATAATTATTAAATTTTCCAAATATCAAATCGAACCTTACTCTCATTTATTAATGTATAAAATTAGATAAATTAGCCTATTTAACAATTTAACCAAAAAGCAAAAAAAAAAAAAACTAAAATCAAAATTCCGTTAACTATTCATCACTCCTGTAAAAATTTGCATGTCGAAGCTTTATTTTTATACTTCTTATTATAGCCTGATATTTTGTAATTTTATGCTCTCACTCTTCAAAAAAAAGATTGACGAAGCTTATATAAAATTGAATGATATATTAAAGTTAAAGTTTCATATTTCTTAATGTTGTTTCAGTTCACTTAACAAATTATAAAAAGCTTTGTAGAATTAGTAAAATTCTTTACGATACTTTGTCTTATTAGAACTTAATGGTGTGTAGGTTACCACCAAAATCATATAGAAAAAATTTTTGTTTTTGGCTCGCCTGATGAATATAGGTCGTCGTCGTCGTCGCCGCTACCAACACAAAATTATATTTAAGGGTGTCAGAATAGTAGTAGTAGATTAGTTATAGTTAGAGAAACATGAAAATTGCTTAAATGTCGTCTTTTCTTATAATTCAATTTAATTTCCATTTCCGTCACGTTAAGACATTTTCTTACAATGCGTGTTTTTATAATATTTTATTTAATAAGTAGAATATTTATAAATAATATTTTTATTATTATTATTTATTGTTTTGTTAAAAGAGAGAAGTGAAAGGATGACATACAAGAAAATTATAATAGATTTTGAATTTTTTTTTAAGTTATAGTATACAGGGTGGATCTATCATATTTTTTTAGTTGCAGATGTAAAACACTGATTAGTATTTAGTAACATAATCAGACAGCGATTTTCAAAGTAATTTAAATACTTATCTAATGATACCAACATAAATTTTGTCATTCTTGTCATTCTCCAATTTATTGATTCTCCAAATTACAGGGAACTGGTAGAAAAATTATTCAGCATTTTGTGAGCATACATGCTAAACTAAACATAGCGAATTGTGAGGAGATTGTGTCGAACTATATTAAAAGATTTAACTAAGTCGGAAGAAAAAGAACAAACAGCTTAAACTATTTATAATTAGTAATTAGTAATCGAGTATCTAATCCTCATCAATCTCAGAGCCAAGCTCCATCTTCTCGTAACCAAGAAAATGGGGTCCGAAAAAGTGACCGATAATTTGTTTGGATCAGCGAAAACAAGCATAAGGAGAGATAATGTCAGTATTTTATGTTAAAGAGAAAATTCAGAAATGAGTCAATAAACTGATGAGTTTATTTATAAATGGCACCAGTCAAATATGGAACCGATCCGATGAATTATTAACTACTGTGCGATGGTCCTGAATATAATAACCTGATCAATGATATGTTCGCCGGTTTACCAGTTCTTCCTAAAATGGTATCATTGATAAACAGGAATATTTTACACTTCCCGAAAATATGTCATTGATAAACGAGTAGAATGGATCGCTATTCCATATAAACTCAAATTTGAAAATACTTCCTTTGGGAAATTATATCGCAAAATTATATAAGTAGCCCAAAAAGTGAGTTTTCAACCACGAAAGTGTTTTAATTTGTTCCCCTTCCCAATATATTTCTTTAAAATACTGTGGTTATTCTTTCAGTGACCATTTTCAAGTCCACCCTGTACATAGGAAGGAAATGAATGTATAATATTCAAATATTATTGGAAATATAATAATTTCTTTAATAATTTGTTAATAAATAAAAATGATAATAGGTGTGTCTATTATTATATAGTAATATAGCTTTTTAATAAATCCCATATAATAACTACAAAAAATATAGGTTCAATTCTATAAATAATCATAGATTTCGATTGTATTTTTCGGGTGGTTGATGGGGTGAATTGTTATATGATATTCAAAAATCTGTTTAAAAATTATAATTATATAAGAAAAATTAACTGAAAAAGCTTCTATAAAAAAAAAATTGATTATAATTAGAGTTCAAGAACAAGAATTAGAGTACATTTTAGAAATGGGTGTGGGATTTTTATGAATTCAAATTTTAGAGGTAGGACGAAAAATTTAATTATGTAATATAATATCTTTACGATATAATTAATTACAAAAATTCTGACATTTGATTGAATTGTTCCGGAAACATTATTAATATTGTCATTGTCACAAGTTCTTGGTCATTGAAATTTAATCATTTTTTGCAAAAAACTTTCAGTTAAAAATATTACATTTTTTGTATTATGTATAGCCTAAGATAGACCTTGGCTTAATCATCTTTACAATTATCATGTAATATCGTAGAGAAAAGGAAGAGAATTAGAAACATATAAGAGCTGGGTCTATTGTAGTACCCTTAAATCTTACAGCTCACTAGATAGTTTGACAGCTCAAACTATTTATGAATTTGAGAATTATCGTAAGTGGGCTGGATGAGTTATCCAAAGGTGTGGGAAACCAGTGACTAATAAATTAAAATCTCTTTCACAAAGATAGTTGGAAGCTGTTTCTTCATTATCAATGCATAGCGTGCAAATGGATGATATGGACCTTTCAAATTTACTGAGATGATTGTTTAAATGACAGTGTCCTGTGAGGAAGTTTGTTAGGAGGAGGCGTACTTGATTTCTCTTGAGAGATAGAAAATATGACAACTCAATTATTCAATCAAAATTTATTATTTTCTATTACGATATTCCATAGAATCTCTAATTTTACATCCTTACACTGTCTTGACATTGTCCTTTATAAAAATCTTTTAGCCGTAGTCTAATCATATGAAAATGTTGTGTGAGCCAATTCCTTTCTGATATTCTGAAGTATTTCCAGCTTCTGTCGTTGAAATACAAAAAAAATTGGCAAGTATGTAAACATCTTCTATATATGCAAAAAGTACATCTGTAAAAAACGATAAATATATACGAAAAAATTACTTTGATTGCGGTCAGCATTAAAAACGAATCCATTCGTGCTTAGTAGCTCTTCCACTGATCAAATCATACAAAGAATATGTACTTCATTGAATGGATTTCTTAAAAACTCGACAAAAAATTATATTCTTTATATTTTCCAAATCTAAATTAAGATTTTTCATTAAAATTTTCACATATGTTATAAATCATAATTTTTGTTTTGAAATTTTCTTATTTTTTTATGAAATTTTTTTGATATTTACAGATTTTTTATTGGCTCTTAAACCAAATTATTTTATAAGAAAATTCTTGTCGACCTAAATTTTTTATATTTTACTATAAATTCTAAAAAAACAAATTCTGTTGTTTTTTATAAAAAAAAAATCTTTTATATGCCCAAGCTTATCACAATTCAAAAAAAAAATATTCCGAACTCTTCATAAAAATTAATTTAATTTTCATATATTTACAATGTTCAATTACCATAAATGTAATCAAGTATCATAAAATTAGGACAAGCATAAAATAAGCGTTTACAAAAAAAAAAAACATAATTTTCTAAAGAGTTCTTCTCTAATAGTGAAAATTTATATATGCGCGCGACGTGATGCAACCTTATTGACTTGAGAAACAAAAACCGTTTAAAAAAAATCAAATACCTAAAGGCCATTCTTAATGCCAAACTTTACTTTCACGACTAATCAAAAATATGTAAAAAAAAATTTAAAAAAAATAAAATTTTAAAGTTTAGAAAATAAAATATCATTTCTCATTAATCTTTTTCACTTTTTTTGGTTTGAACCAGTGGCGGCGTTACACATACTTATTAACTGGCCGAGTGCAAAATTTGAAATATAGATTATAGGGTGAATATTTTAATGGTAGGTGGTAGGTCACATATTAGTGAGCTCGTAGTATTGTCTAACAGGTTGTCGACCCACATCACATCTTTAATGAATGATATCACTTTAGCCGGTTTCAGTTTACCCGCTTCATCAAGGTTTTTTTAGATAGAAACTACAAAATTTCCGAAATCTTTTATGTTGGATTGATGACAGACATAACAAATGTTTCATTGTTTCCTTCTCCTCTATACAACCCGAAATTGGCCAGCAGTGAAACAGTGGATTTCGTTATAGATTTGCAAAATTAGAAATACTGTACGGGGGCATGTAGTATTATTGAACCCAATGTTATTTTTATTTTTTTTACTGACAGATTTAACAGTTTAACTGATATTAATTACTGACTGATTGGTTGTTACAAACATCATGTCTAATATTACAGATAAAGTAAACACCAATTTCACAAACCATATTAAACTTATTGCCATTTATATATTTACCTATAGTGTTTCCTAATGAATAAAATATTTATAATTAAATACATTTTTACATTTGTTCTTACATTATTAATTTTATTAGTCATAGCATTTCATGGGGCCTATTGATATAATCCAAGTTGTAAGATATGACGAAATACTAAAAAACTTTCAACAGGACTGCATTAAAATAACATAATATATTATAAAACGTATAACTAAAATACTTTGTTCCTATAAATTAAATTAAGGTCACCTTTGGCCAATTGCACATTTGAAATACACGCCACTGGCTTTAAACAACGCTTATAACTTCGAAAATTATATTAAAAGCATAACAAAATATTTAACAATATTAACGTTCAACGGAATAGACATAAAATATGTTTTTTTTTATAGGTTATCTTTTCGGGTAACCCAAAAAAATAAATTGTTAATACAAAGTCAAGAGTTCAATAAAAAATATTCTTCGAAAATTTTATAAAATAAAAATATACCAATTTAATTGAAAAAATTAAAAAGATTAATTCAATCAATTTTATCCAAAAAATAGTCTCAGTTATTTTGGATAAAAATTTAGATAATTAAAAATGTAAAATAAATAAAAAAATGTTTGATAATTTTATAAATAAATATTCTATATTTATTAAAAGATTAATTGATTAAATAAATAATATACAGAAAATTTAATATTTGTAACAATTGAAAAGGCCACTAAAATGTACTTAAGACCTTGAAGATTCAAGTATAGATAATAAAATTGTTTAAATATAAAATGATTCATACCATAAAATAATTTTTCTTTGGTATTATTCGGTCTTTGTATTACATTTAATCAAATTACTGACCACTCCTACGTTATAATTAACTTGGTTAAGATTAGAATTAAGTAAACCGAAAGTATAGAGTATAATTTTAAATGGTTTTATGCTACTTGAAATATAAAATAATTGATAATCTTTTAGGAATTTTTATGGGGTAATTATGAATCTGTATACGTAAAAATTGTACAGCAAATTGTACAGAATTATCTTAATTCGATCAGATTTAATGTTATTTTTTTGAAAATTTAATTTTTCAACTGAATTCGATCAATCCTGAAGTTTATTTTAAAAATAAATTGTATTTTCAACTCAATTCGTTCAGTTCTTTATCCTCAATTCGCTTAATCTTGAGGTTAACATGATTTTTCAATATTATATTAATTTGGCCTAGTGCAGAAACGTGGACGTTGCCAATATGTAACCTAAATAAAAAATTGATGCTATTGAAAATTTGTGGGTATTCTAAAGAATCCGGAAACTCAAATGGATTGACAAAAATTTCAAATAATGAAGTACTGCGAAGAAATTGAAACTAAACTTCGGATAGTTTGTTTTATAAAAGAAAGAAAGTTGAGCTTCTTGGGGCCACAAAATGCGGAATGGAAAATAATATTTAAAGTGAAAAACTTTAAAAATCAAACAGGACAAATTTAAACATTTTCAGAGCATTTTTTTCCAATGAAAAAAAAATAATTAAATGATGCACATTATCCGGATTGGATATAGAGGGACTCAAGGTTATAGTGGTGGCTGAGCCTCGCATAAACCACGCTGGGTCCATACCGGTTATAGACTCAAAAAAGAAGAAGTTTTTCATCTTAGAAATCCTTTCGCATAAATTCAAATTTCATCTCAATTCCCAAAAGTAATGTCACCTCAATTGACATGAATGGAATTTCGATATAGGGAGGAAGCCTATATAAATGATTCAAACAAAATATTAAGTACTTGTGCCACTGTCATTTATTCAACGATATATTATAAAAAAAAAAACTATTTAAAATGTCCGCCCTGAAGGGCAGAATCTTTAAGTAATCACAAAATTTGTTAAATTTTAAATATGTAATTAGTAAAATTGTAAAATTTTCTTCTTCACTTCAACAAAATATTCTATAAAAATTAATTGTAAAATTTACAATTTCTTTTCTTCTTTGTTGATTTCTGTTAAAATGACATTTTCTATATTACAATAATGTCTTCAAAATAAAAATGTCATTAATATTAAGATAAACTGTATACAAAAATAGAATCACTCAAAATTTGAAATGAATTATTATACATTATCTTTTAAATATACAATTTTAGAAAAATTGTTGGAATAAAAAAAAAAAAAAAAATTCCTCTTTATGTTTTGGCTTCAGAAGCAAACCATTATAATAATCAGAAATATACAAACAACAAAAAAAAAAAATATAAAAATTCCTTCTTAAATTTCACATGATGATGATGTGTAATGCGGGGAATCTCTTTTAGTTATGGCTTTTTGTTGTAAGCCATAGTGAACTGCAGAAACACAAGACCAAGAATTCTATCTTCTTTTTGCTTGTTTCTTTAAATATTTTATGAGCTATTATTCATTCTTTACAGTCCGTTCCGTCCTCTTTTACATATTATAATTCTTTGTGTATAATATTTCTTTTACTTCAAAATATTCAAGTCATGTGGGCATGCGCATTTTTTTTTCTACATTTTATTTTCTGGTTTAAATTAAAATTAAAATTTGTTGTTTTTTATTTTTTTTTATATAAACGAACGAGTCTTGATACATAGTAATTCGAATTAAATCTCAACTTTGTAAAAATGTTATTGAATTTAAAGATTCAGTAAATACAAGAACCTTATGGTAAAAATATTTGCTTTAATTTCGCTAGTTCTCTGTATAAGCTAATCAGTAATTGGGGCCTTCCCTTTCTACAACTGAGATCGTTTACATTTCGTTGTTATGAACTGTTTCATTTCAATAAGAATTTCCATTGCCATTTCTATAACTGAGACCTATGTACAGAAATATCAATATAAAAATCAATTGAAATGTTGCTAACAATAGTTGATCTATTTCCGAGTGTCCGCCATCTTGTATTTGTAAAAGCCTGCCATTTATAATATGATGGATCGCTTCTAAACATTTGCTTAGCATTTGCTGGGGCCATCACATTAATGTCTATTTTTTGCATCATCTATAATAAAAGTATTAAGACTTGATTTACACATCCACACCGAAAACTCGATAATCGAAAACGTTACACTCGACAAATTCTATGACGGTTTTTATAATGGTTATTTACTCTCTTGTGATGGTGACTGTTCGTGCAATGTAAAATCTAAAAACCAAGAATATTTCATGAAAAATATTGTGAACTAACACTTAACAGTGCTGGTATTTTCAATACTGCGATTTGTTGTGCATTCAAATTCTGAAGTTTCTCTTTTCTAATATCATCAAATTATATAAATTCTTTGAATTATAATTTTTTGGGTTCGTATTCGTATCATACAATAATATGAAATCATGATGCCCATGATCCCATCAGACCCCAGACAAACAAAATATATATTCAAACAAATTGAATATTATAATATTTTCGTTATATATTTTCAAGTCAAAAGGGAAATAAAATACGAAGAAAACCGATTAAAGGAATGAATTTAATAAAAATTAAAAAAAAAAAATTGTTTTACTAAGATGTTTAAATTCTGATTAAACTTTTGTGGATTGTTAAATTTTATTTTATATTTTTCTTTATATTCTTATACAACATAAATTGAATTTATATTTTATGCAGAAAAATATTTTGTTATGAAAATTAATTCATTATTTATACAAAAAGTTGGGAAACAAATCAATTGAAAAGTTTTAAAATATTAGCAAAAAAAAAAAAAAAAAAGAATTTAATTAATTCAATATACAATAATTAACAAATGAGATATTGTTTTAGAGTCAAGTCCAAGTTTTTTATTTGTTTTATCGATACCAATTTCAAATAATTTTAAAACGTGTTTGATTGAAACTTGTTATTAGTATATTAAGAAACGTTTACATTTTCTATGTCTTACTTATGTTTTGATTACAATTCAAAACCATCTTTGACAATGCATCTTTTATCATACTTTGGTTCGACTAGCATTCTTTATTTATACAACATTCCGCCTAAATTCAACGAAAATTGTGGTGTTCTCTACGACAGCATTGTCATAAAGATGAAGAAAATGTAAAATTAACTAAACAAGTGGAGATCACGGCTTCTATCATTCGTTGGTGACCCTGTCTTTACTTATACAACGTCCCGTCTAAATCCAACACACTAAAATTATGATTTTCACTACGGTCTCTTTGTTAGATAGCTTAAGAAAATGTATACCAAATGAGATGCAGTAATTAATTAACATTTTTACGTTAAACTGGAATATCATTTTCTCTTGTAGAAAAGATCCTACATTTTCTACAAATTCCGTCTCGATTGAATCCAAAAAATGAACTGTCTTTACTGATTGATATGTCTCCTCTGGGAAAACAGTTTTTAATATTGAATTAGATCACTCTCTTCTCACTGTAGGCCAGCATTGTAACTGACTGACATGACAAATAGTTAAAACTTAACTCGCTTAAAACTTGATAAAGCAATAATTAATTAATTCCATTATAATCCATTTACAATATTTCTTAAATTTCTTATGGCCGTATGACAGTGGATTGAAAAAATCCAAAAAAAAACCAAAAAATTTCTATTTGTGCGACTAAAACAGAAATATAATTTCAATGATAGACAACTATAGTATTCGTATTAATTTTGTCAAATATATTATTTTTTTTATTCTGTCAAATTTATTTTTTATTTTTTTTATTTTGAAATAAATTATTGATTGAAAATTTAAATTTTTATATAATATGGCGGCAAAAAATATATGCAACCATATAAAAAAACAATTTTTTAATTGAAAATATTTAAATAATTAGTAGCCGCAATTAAAACTGTCATTTTTATTTTTATATTTTCACAACACAGCAACCAAAAAAATAAATAAAATCTAAAAATTGCTCGATTTGTCAAAAAAAATCTAAAATTTTTTGGATTTTTTTGGACAGAAATGGTTTTGTTGCTGCTACACAGCGGCAAATCATTAGCGACATAGATATTTTTCGGACAGAAATGGTTTTGTTGCTGCTACACAGCGGCAAATCATTAGCGACATAGAAATTTTTCGGTTTTTTTTTTGATTTTTTTTGGACAGAAATGGTTTGTTTACAATATAGCTTGTTACTCGCACTCATATATTTTGTAATATACAAAATTTTACCTCTCGCTCTAAATGGATATTTTCTGAAAAATATCAAATTTACAATACAATGTCATACCGGCATTAATGAAAATATAATGTAATTTGAAGACCAGAAAAATGTGTATTCCCAAAATATTTAATCAAGTAAACCAAAAAAAAAAAAAATAAGAAAACCTTATATACATAAATAAAATATAAACTTTTATTTGACTGATGATGAAAATCCTTTCTTTTTTTTTTTTTATTTTTCTTAACCCTAATAAAAACAAATTTGTAATTCACTCTCTTGTGTCCATCATCATCGTAATAAACACAAAGCCATCAACATAACTACAAACAAAAAAAGGGGTTGAAATTTGAAATGCATTAGCCCGAAATCAGCTTTTCAGTATATATAAACTATAAAATAGAAAATAAAAGGGTGTCACATAATCCGTCATATTAAGACTGACTTAAACTACCAGTATAAATATAAAAACAATTTCTTATATAGACTTTAATATTTTGTATTTAGTATTATAATAATAATAAAAATGATGAATCCAATTGATGACAACGAATGATTTTATAACTCTATATAAAAGCCATAATCATGCGGCATTAAGCACATTAACTATATAAAAAATTTGTATATACTTAGGCAAAAAAAAATTATTATTATTTATATAATATAAATGAAGGAAAAAAAAAAAAAAATTTCGTTTGAATTTTTTGTTACGAGAACAGATGAGTCGTTGTCACTGTCGTCCAAAATGATTATCAATTACAGAAACTTTGTTTTTGTTTTTTTTTTTATATTACGTATTCATTTTGCACGTGTTACAAATTTTGTCTGATTAATTAACCTATAAAATAAGAAATTAAATTAAATATGTTTCTTTTTAAAATGATTATTTTAAATGTACTAGCACTGTTTTGCTAATTACACATTTGCATCAAGTTTAGTTGAAGTTGATATTAATTTAGATCCAGCTTTTGCCATTAAGGAAATGTATTAAATTGGCATATGTTGAGATGTATATAGGTCAACATGTTATAATGAATTATTGTAATTTCAATAAGAATTTATTAATAATCTATCCAGATTTACCAAAATATTTCTAGTATTGCTTCAAGCGAATAATTTACTGGCTAAATCATTTAATTCGTTAAGATAGTAGTTAGCAAAATAACAATTCCTTGTCACATGTAATTTTAGTGCTCAATTATATCTCTTTTTCATTGGGATCCAACAGCTAATTACTAGTACGATCTGAAAGTACCCAGTATAGGTACATAGCTGTAACCATAGCTATCTGCTTAGTGCTTACAACATATTTTTATGAAGTTTAATGATTACTTCACAATCAAGCTACGTATTTTTATTTTCTTGAACGAAATTCGTTAAAACACAATAATAATTCTTCGTTTTTTGTAAGAAATTCGTTATTGAATACTGAGTCTCGAACAAAATTTTCGGATAATTAAGTTTTTTTAGTTCTTTAACAACCTTTTTTCATTGAACCACGAATTTTTTCATCCCTTAACAATATGATGGCACTAAACAATTTAATATGATGAATATTTATGCTGAAATTATTACGTTTATGTCAAAATTCAGACTTTTAATATTTCAGAGAATTTGGTGTGTATTTGCATATTACTAAATGTCCTATTAAAAGCGTTTCATAAATTCATTTACAAAAAAAAATACAGACAAAGAATATTTGATGTGATCAGTCCCTTTCTAAGTTGTAATTACCTTTGAATCATTCTGCTGTATTGTAATTCAGATTATCCTTAAACCATTTTACTTGCAATTGAACAATATTCTCCATTAAAAAATTTAGTTATCTATCATTTCCAATCCATTCTCATTACAAAACCAAAAAATTATTATATTCATCATCTTAATAACAAAACAGAAAAATAAAAGGATATAATTAAAAATTTTCTTCGAAATTTAATTTAACCAAAGAAAATTGAAATCCATAACTGATTATTACACAAAACAAAAAAAAAAGTACATTTAATTATAATAAATAAGATATTCAACGAACAAAAAAAAAATAAAAAATGTTAATATTGTTCATCCCAAAAATTTATATTACAGACTGAGACAGAGATCGATACTTATTATACCCATAATAGTCGTTAATGACATTACTCATAAATCATTTTTGGGATGGCATATTATATTTTTATTTTTTTATATATTTTGGTAATGTTAACTTCATTTTTGTATCCTGTCTCTAGGAAAAATAATATTAATATAATAGAAATTTGTTCTTCCTTAATGTAGTTCAAATATAAACGAATGAAAATATAAAATGAATTTTTCGTTTTTATTTTACAAAAAAAAAAATTCCATCCCTTATAAAATATATAAAAATTTGTTCTTTATTGTGAAATTAACTGTGTGTATTATTGCATATATAACAACAATTTTAGTGACCTTTCTCCCTAATAAAAATTCTTGAATATAATTTAAGGATCTGCAATCCCTATCCCTTTGTATAATATATACCTTGTTTTTCTAGTTTTTTTTCATTATTATATATGCAATTTAATATTGTGAATATTGTGTTAATGCTAGGACACTTTATATAATAACAAAATGTCAAATATTTTATCAAATTTAATGTTAAACTTGTAATATACAGACAAAAACTGAGGCAAAAACCTTGTATATATTCTAGTAGTTAGAAAAATAGGATCAAAATGATCTAAAAAAAAAAAAGTCATTCGTTAAAGTTGAATGCATTTTTCCCTAGTTTGGTTTGGGGTTGAATTTTTAATGGAGATATTATTACACAACATATTTTGTTCTTTATTATATGTTTTTATGTGATGTTTTACGAAAATTTTACCTAATTTACAAACAAACAAACAAAACTATTATAAATTGAACACTTTCTTAATATAATTTATGATTAGAAATGGGAAAAAAATTATCCCTAAAGAAATTAAAGGTTTTTTTTTTATGTTGCATATGTTAATATATTTTAGAACGTATGCTTTGGTTAAAATGAAATTATATAACTAACAAAACGATCAACCCAATTCAAATTTGTTGTTAACAGCTACGAGTATTAACAAAAATTCAATTGAAATCAAGCGACTTTGAAGTTTTACATGTTCGCTGGCCTGAACTGTCACAAAATTGCTTTAAAATCAATTACAAAGTGGTCTTCAAAATCCAAATTGAGTTGCAAGTCCTTTAAAAATGCTTTAAATAAATCAATCAATAACAAATTTGTAACTATTCTGAGTAAACTTTTCGTTTTCCATTTAGTGTTATTGACACATATTGATAAAATCTATGTTTTTTTCGTTGCATTTCAAAGTTTTGACTATTTTGAATAAATAAACATTACATTTTGAACAAAAACTTCCAGAATTATTGACAAATTATATACTTTTCCAGCTCTTGAAGTATTGGTATGATATTTTTTTGGATAACCATGAATTCTTTATCTTTGTATTCCAGTCGATCTACATTCTTATAATGCTACCGTGCGTGGTTCTGTTCTGATGTTATGATGTGATCCACAACCATTTTTTTTCCATTTTTTTCCGGTTCTTTATTTATTAAGATGTGATGCTGATGATATTGGACATTAACTGCATATACAACTTGTCCGACAAACTGTTCCAAAAGTATAAATAAAAAAAGAAATATTTAATTACATAAAAACTTTTTTTTTTTCAAATATCAACTTTCCAATAAACAAACAAAAAAATACACAAATTACTAAGCTAATTGGTGTAAATCATTCTGAAAAAAAGAAAATTACAACCGATCACGATAATTTTTTTGTCTAACTATCCAAATTTATTATGAATTTATAAGATTTCTATAAAAAAAAAATAGTCTATGCGTTCATCGCTTAGCTTTATCTACTAAAACAATCATTATTTAAGCCCTCAAGCTTAATTTTCATCGCTCTTTTATCATAATTCGAAGAAAGTGTATATTTTTTGTTTCGGTTATTTTATATTGTGTTGAGAGACATTATAACAACAAATTTCGAAAATTATTATTTCAGTACAAAAAAAAAATCATTGTCTATTTTCAAAAACTAAATTTTCGTTAATATATTTTCAATTCATTATGGAAAAAATTGTATTATAATAATGAATTGTAAAATGATTTGTCGTCGATGGAATCGTGATTTTCCTCGATTTTAACAAATATAATTTATAACATTTATAAATTTTAATAGAATATAAATTATTATATTTGAATCATTAAAAAAATAATAGTTTTTAGGTACAAAATCAACACTTTTTTTAAATGATTCCGTAACATTATCGTTTTAAATCAATTGAAAATACAGGATTTTGTGATTTGCAGAAAAAACTTATTCTATATGAAATTGAAATCATGTGAATAGATGAATTTTGTCCGATCTGATTATCAGATAACCGGCGATAATTTATATAGCATTCCGAAATTAATTGAAAATTTATAATTGTATTTTAATACGGTTACAGTTTACTCATAAAAAATCATTGTGAATATAAAATTTCAACATTTTAGTGTCACATTTTGTTGAATTGCTAGACCGTATCATCAAAAGCAGGATGAAGAATTGTCTAAAAAAATAGTTAAACCATATTTTTTTAAATATTGGTAGACATTTCTTCTTCATTTTAGCAATCGGTATCCTTTAATATTAAGAAATTTGTTGTTATAAAAGTGTCGTCAACTTCTAGTATAAAATTACAAAATCTATAATTGATAGGTACAGAATTAAACATAGTTAGGCAATTTATATTATATATAAAAAAAAACTTAATTAAATACAAATTTCAATCATTATACAAAAAAATATATTTATTTTATCACTAACCTTTGACGATGTTGAACAATTTGAATACAATCTATGAGACGTTCGGTATTTGATAAATCCATTATGGGACACCTAATTTATATGTATATAAAGCACCATTTAGTGTTATAATTGTCATTAAATTAATTATTAAACTCCACTTTTATCACAGTTGCATTTAATTTAATCTAATTTATATACCGTAAATCAATTAATCAAGAAATAAAGTAAATATTTCCGTAAGTTTGAGCGCGCGAAAAAAGTAATTAAAATGTTTTCTTTTACCGATTGTTTGATATTAACTTTACCAAAAAAATTACAATTCACATCAATAAATCAACTACTTTCATAAATATTAATTTAAAAAACTACATTTTTATTATAAATTCAATTAAATTAAATGGTTTTTCGACGATATTTTAATTTTTTAATCTAATAATCCAAGAATTGCGAAATTTTATTTGTGTGAAAAACGCGGGTTTAATGTTAAACTGTCAAAATAATAAATAAATATTTGCGATATAAAATGTTAAAGGTTAAAGCATAATGCAATACGTATTAGCGAAATACCACAACCTCATTTGAGATGTAGTTTTTTAATTAATATTTATGAAAGTATTGTTGCACTGGTTGCAAAGAAGCTAGGATTCACAGACAAATTTTAAATTTATTCACATATAGAATTAGATCAATTAAATCTGTACCATGAAGAATTTTTATTGTACTGTACCTTGATTAAATATTATTATTAAATAAACGATGACAACTGTCAAATTGTCATTAATAACAATAAAAATTTGTATGCAACTTTACTCAATTTTCGAAGTACGGCAAATGCAAAAAATACTGAACTAATTGGCGGTGTTGCAGCTGATAACAGTACAAATTATATTACTTATATAATTTGTACTGTTGCAGTCTTTGGCAATATAATTTAAGATTTGTGGCTTGTATCATAATACTGTAATTTGTGTAACTTAGAGAACCATTTTTACCTATACCAAACAATTTAATACTCTATTTAAATCTAAAGAAAAAAAAAACATTTTTAACATTACTGATCCATTAACTTAACTTATCCAATTTTGAATTTTGAAAGACAAATTATTTAAAGTTGTTAAAATAAATTGTTCGTTAATTTTATGGAAATTACGCGGCCGAACAAACCAAAACAAAAAACCATGAAATTTTATTCATAATAATTTTTTTTTTTTAAATATTTTAAGGCGTTTTTTTTTTTTGTTGTGGTTTGTTGTTTTTATAAGTTGAAAGTGGAAAATATTTTTTACTATATAATGGCGCCAACTTCATTCTTAATAAATATTTAATTTCAACACTAGATAATATTGAACACAAACAAAAATTATATCTAGATAATCTAAAGAATGTGTTATTTTTAAATATCGACGGTCTAAATATGACCAGTTGACTCGCAGGATATTATAATACAAAACCAGCTGCGCTGATGTCGATACATATATTTTTAATGATGATGCGGTGTTGTCTTTTTGATCGATTTTTTTTTGGTTAATAAAAAGTAAATTTTTGAAAAACGTTTTATATTTTTCTGGCTTAGACGTTTCTTTTTTTCTTTTTTAATTTTTGATACACGAAGAACAGAACAGAAAAACCTTGTTCAACGAAAATTATATTTATAATAGTTTTTTAAATGTGCGTGTTGAAAACCTGATTTTCAGTTTTGTTGCCTTTCATTGGAATGAGAGTTTTAATGGTGCAACGAATTTAAATAACTGATGCTGTGTACTTTTCTTTAAATATACGTGACTCGCCTACGCACCAATTTTTTTTTATTATTACATTTTGTCTTTTTAACTGAAATTTATTATTTTATAGTTTTGTTTTCATTCTACCTGAAAGGGAGAGGTTTCAAGGAGATAGAGAAGTTGTAACGATATTAAATGTTTTAGTAGATAGGGTGATTCATCTCATTTTGATATTATTGTTAAAATTTAGTTAGATAATATCGAATTAGTATATTAAAAAAATCACGATATTATGATTCATATTATAGCTACATTCTAAACTAACCGGACACTGTGCTTTCAATTCATTAGTCACTGATTTATAGGATGTATTACTTATAAAGTTGAAGAGCTAACAACAATGGTAAATGTCATTTAGAATGCATGGTATAAGACGATGATATACATAGACGATTCCGCAAATAAATGGAATTCCTCTTTTTATTGGAAATAGACCATTAAATCAAATTTCACTATTTAAAGTTTTCGTTATTAAATCAAAAGAAATATACTGCGAATTATGATAAAAAATTTAATACATATTTATATTCATTAAAATGACTATGACATACTCTCTTCTAAATATACTGAATATGCGGTTTGTAGTTTTAACATCTAGAACACTACAAAAAAAATATTATTTGACAGTTTGAAAGATTCGAACGAAAAAATAAAAATTAAAATTAAGATTTCGCATTTAGCAATGTTTTAAATTGTACATGAAAATATTTAAAACTGAATAAAGTAGTTTTATAATTAAATTAAAGATAGCTATGCTGATTTATTTCAGTTCGATATATTAACACTTCAATTATGGAGAAAAAAACAGGTAATATAATAAACTATTTCTAAATTTTATCTTGTTGACGTAATGAGTAATGTAGTGCAGTGGTTGATTTTATATTTTGAGTGGTGTTCGTAATACCAATACCTTACATTTTATAATTGTTATGATGTTCATCTGACTGTTTTTTGAAATACACTGTAAACTACGCAGCACTTGAACAATAATATTCTAGTTTCTATGGTCGTTACTTCTACTGAACAAATTATTAATATCGTTGTCTCTGCTCTGATAAATTGTACTTTGCTAAAATTTGACTGAAATTCATATTGTTACCTTATATTTTATCAATTTTCTGACTTGAATCACTCTGTCCAATGTTAATATACCATTAAATATTTATAGTACTATATTTTTATATGTAAATTACATTGATTATTTACACTATCGTTTATCGTATATGATTTCACAATTCGGAAAATCAAAAATATTCAAATCTATTACATAAAAATTATTTTATTATTTAAATAGAGGATTCATAATCAATGAAAATTTTATATTTTTTTAATATGTTATTAAAAAAAAATAAAAAAAAAATGATTTAATTTATTTTAATAATGAAATTTTAAATATACCATTAATATTTTTTTTACAATGTAATAAAATTTATATTTAGTAGATATTTGCATAAATATTTTAAAGTTGTTGTAAACTTGGGCAATTTATATACAAAATTTAAAACGATTATCTTTCTTTTTACTTTGACATTAATTTTCTTAAAAAATAATATTAAAAAACTTAATTTATTACCGTATATATTTTAAATACCCCCTCAAAAATATCATTAATCAATATTTAAATTAGCTCATTAAATTTTTGTCAGAGTGTTAATTTTATGCAGATTGTTATCAACACCCGAAAAATAAAAAAATTACAATTTCCAAAATAAATTTATGTATTTTTTTTATTTTTGTAGATATTATTGCAAAGCCATTGAGTATGAGTAGTAGCTCATTTTAATTATATCCATCAGGTAGGAATTGTTATTACCATAATTCTATAAGGCATTTTCTTTGTATTTACTTTAATTGATTCTAAAAAATCATTTCTTTGTCATAAAAAGAAGACATTTAAATTTAAATTTTGAGTTCAAAGGTTCAAAATTAAATTATCTTTGATTGATACTACAGATCATCTTATCAGTTGAATTTGAATATGATTATCATTCCTAAAATTGCAATTACATTAAAGCCTGATTACACAGTGAAATCTTAAACATTTTCCAGATTTTAAACTTCGGTTTAACATATTTTTTTGGATTGTCAGTGCATGTTAAAAGATAAGCCTTCCTTAAAGTGATGTATAACTAAAACCAAATATGACACAATCAGCATTTAGATCTATGAGTAAGCCTATAACGATTGTTTCGACTATGAATCAGTCAATTAGCTTCGATTTCTTTTAATGTTTCTATGGTTTTATCACTGTTCATAGAAATTTTGCTTTGTTACTCTCAATAACCTTTTAAAAAACCATACCAATCAAAACTGAACTGTATTCTTTTTGGAATATAATTTCGAGGACTTCAAGAGGAATATGAATAAATTCATGTTAATCCAGGCATAAAAGCTGTTCCACCAATTATTTTAACTAATAGACAACAAAAAAAAAAAACCAGGAATGATACCAAGGATTGACAGACAGATCGTCACTTTAATTACAGATTTATACATAAAATCCCAAAAATACACACAAAATACAAAATTTATACAACATTTTTTTAAATATTTAAATTAGTCGCTTATAATGCATAACTTTAAATAATTATTTCGACAACTAATAAATATTTAAAGAATTTTAAACTTAAATTATCTAACAACAATAAGTAAACTATTTCAAAAAAAAAAATAAGATAAATTACATAAAAGATGTCGTGTTTATTATGAAAAATCTAAATCTAAAATAAAAAATAGACCAAATTATTAGTTTTTACAGCCTGATGTCACCGTTTTACATTCTATCCTAACCAAAAAAAAAACCACCAACCCATCAAACCATATCTCTTTAAATAAAATATACAATTTTTTATCAGAAATGTCAAGTAAAATGATATTTTTCTGGTTCATTTTTCAAAATAAAATCAAATCAAATAAAATAAAAAAAAAATCGTGCCAAAATTTTTAAAATGCAATTCAAAAATCATCTGTCTTTTTTATATACAAAAAAACCATCAACCAAACAAAATTGTAAATCAGCTTCAATATTTTTTTTTTTTTATTTTTACTCTGCTGATGTTTTTCCTTTCTATTTCCTTATCATTTCCAAGAAAATCTATTTTTATATATTACAATTTCCCTTCAAAACTCCTGCTGGCTCTACTCTCTCCAGCTTCACTATTTTAGTGTGTATGTACTACAAAATAACCAAATTTTTTATATATAATTTATATATAAATTTTAACTTATTTATATACCAACAGAGAGTAGAAGAAGCTATATCTAAAATATCCTTATCAGTGATTCAAGGATGAATAATAAAAAAAAAAAAATCATAGAAAATTTAATGCGAAAAGAACAAAAAAAAACTAAAGAAATCAAAAAAATTGGGTCGAATATAATGGAAGAAAAGATATGGTTTACTGGGGATATCGCGTATATCCTGGCACATCAAGAAAACTACTACCACCAACTAATCAAATGAATAGATTTTTACAAATACATTGATATTTTAATTTTCTACATTATAATACACAAAAATGAAAATATCTCGATCTCTAAAGTCAAAAGAATTGTTGTTGTTGTTTATGTTCCGCTTTTGTTGTTTACGTATACTATATCAAAACTCATCAGCACAAAATGTCAGTCAGTCTTTTTTTGTTTCCTTTTTTTTTACATATTTGATATTCATTTTTAGAATTTAGTTGTGGGTTTTAATATATGGTTTATGAGCCTGTGAAAGTAAAAGAATTGGAATTAAATATAGATTCTAAAAAAAAAAAAATAGAGGATTTATTATGATTTTGTATTCTGAAAGTATGTCGAAATTGCCATCTGATGGAACTGTTAAATTATCGAATTGCAAAGAATTTAAATTTGTGAATATTCATTTCATTAGTTCGATGTTTCAATTCGGATTTAGAGACGTAAGTCACATTTCAGTTTTGTTAGAAAGAAGTTAGTCGTTAATATAAAAATTAGATCACTGTTTGCTTCCTAGTTTACTATTTATTACTATATCAACAACTGAACTTATACATTCTTATTTTGCTGGAAAATCTATTTGCCTAGGAAACCTTGTTCAAAGTATCGAATTATTGTAATTAAATAACTTCACGTTGTTACCTGCGTAACTTAACGTGGTTACCTCTGTAATCATAGAACATATGATTTATTTTTTCACCTCTCAGTTTTTCGACATCCTCGACTGAGTAGAGCTTTCCCACTGTTTTGTTATGTTACCATACATTATCATGAACTCTACCATGGATGAGGTTATCGTGGCGTTTCTAAAATATACTGTTTCCATAAGCCAAGCCATTTACTAGCTAGACACCTAAACTCCTTAAAAAGAGGCCCATGGTAGAGAGCAAGACATTATCTCAACCATTTTACTTAACACTCATTTATGTGCTCGAAATCAAACTTAAATGGAACAAATTGAATTTCATCTTAATGAAATTCATTCCGAAATCAGATTTTCGATCAATTATATAAATTGCAATCATACCTTCACTCCAGTACATAAATTCTAATCATTATATTCCAATAACTGAGATTGCTGCTCCAAATGGATGTATATATGTTTTGTGTCTTGATAATAGCTTAGAATTGTCATTTTGTATCTCTGATTAAGAATCAGAGACAAAGCAAATCCTAAAACTAAAAAAAAATCTTTTTTTATATATACAAAAAAAATAAAAAAAATAAAAAAGAAAACCCGAAATAAAAAATCCAATTCCATCTAACATCAATCTGAAAAGATTGTCTAAGACAGCATCATCAGCTCATTCACCCTTTTTTTTTTGACATTTCTTTAAAAAAAAAAACCACAAAGACAGTAAAAAAAATATTTTTCTGAATTTTAAATAAATTTCAAGGAAATAAATTATATAAAAAAAAGAAAAAATGAGCAGAAAGAATTCTAACCTCAAAAAGGAAAGAAAATCAAATTTTTCATTCCTTAAAAACTCTTTAATTTGAATATAAATTTTTATTTTAGTTTTAGTTTTTCTATTTTATTTTTATTTTATTTTTCTTTATTTCTTAATTTTATTTAAGTTTTCTTTTTCTTCATTTTTTTTTTTAGGTATGTACGAAAATCCACAAATTTGGTTGAATTTAACAGATAAAAGTTCAGGTAAAAAAAATAATCATTAAAATTTTTAATTTTTTTTTTCTTTGTTTGATTTTTTTTGAAATTAATTACTTTTTATCAATGATTTCGTCAGATTGATTGTTATGTGTTGTATTTCAATATTTGTTAATTTATGGAAATTCAGTCAGTTTTAAGAGTATTAGAAAATTGAGTAGTAGCTAGTGAAATAGTAAATTTGCAAAACTGTCATCTATATATGCCATTTAAGGAAATCATAAATATTCTATGATATGTTATTATCACATTATTACATATTCCTAGTAAACTAGGAAGCATTGAGACATTGAACTAATCAAATGCATATTCACAAATTTCAATTCGATAATTTGACAGTTCCACCAGATGGCGTTATTATTTAATCATTCCGAAGACGAAATAGAATTTCGACATACCTTCCGATACAAAATCATAATAAATCCTCTAATTTTTTTATTTTTTTTTTTTGTTTAGAATCTATTTAATTCCAATTCTTTTACTTTCACAAACTCATAAACCATATATTAAAACCCACAACTAAAGATAATTAGTAATAACCTGCTAAAGGCAGTCATTATGGATAGGTCAAATACGCGAAACAATAAACACCGATTCTTACTAATAAGAGTATTCAAAATCTTACGTTTTATTTACAATAAATCAATGTTTTGTACATCACATATATCTGAAAATTCTTATATAGCATTTAAGTATTCAGTTGACGAAAGATTTCTTATCTTACTACTAAAAATAAAAAAAAAAATACTTAGAATTTTCCTATGAAAGATTGTCCATTAAAATAAAAAAATATTTTCTTTTATTATATGATTTTATGTCAAAACACTTTCTGACCTAATTTCCCTTCTATATAAAAGTTTTTGGATTTTCTATTTTGTGCCTAATTAATTAATTATTTTTTGTCTCTCTTAAAACTTATCATATGGTAAGCAATCTTCATCATATCTTTTTTTATGACAAAGTAATTGCAAGCATCATCATTTTTTTAAGATTCATTAGATTGTGAATATAGTTTTTTTAATGGAATTTTATAGTTTCTCACTAAATATAGTAAAGGTAAATTTTAATAAGAAAATTTTGAAAAAGTTTTTCCTTTACATCATGAGAAATTTGATTTCAATAAAATGTATTCAGTTTCGAAATTATTAATTAATATTTTGTATCCATTTTAAACATCACTTTAGAAATTATAATTAATTTCTTGAAAAATTGTTTACGCAAAGTAAATACAATAATTTAAAAAAAAAGGGTGAAAACATCCCAGGAAAAATTTCTTTAAAATTGTTATTTTCTTTATGGTTGAGAAAATCAAATTAAGAAATAAATATCTCATTTTTGTTGTGTCACTTTCAAGAAATTTTTTTATAGCATTTTATTGGTTTCTTTAAAGGCAAAACCCTGACCATAATTTCTTGGTGGAATTTTTGTCGTTTGAGAAATTATAAAAGTTAAAGGTAATTTTTAAATATTGACTTTTTTTTCCAAACCCCATAAACAGATTATAAGAAGAGAAAAAATGTATACTTGACACCTCAGTGAACCGTACAGTGTAAGGGGTTGAATAACTTTAATGAGGTAATAAGACGTTTGTTTTTACCTCAACAAATTTTATGTAACTTCCTATATAAAATTCATGTAAATATTCCACTAATCTTAGTGGTAAGAAATTCAACAAATTATAGTAAGAAGGAAATTGGAATATATTGTAAGAAATTATTGTTATTTTTTTTTGCTCAGTAGTAAACACTAAGTAGGATTACAAAATGATTAATTTTCTGTAGTTTAGAAAGAATATATAAAAGTATTAGGCATTCATCCAATTAATCTATGTGTAAGAAAAAATACTGCAGTTACGTGTAATCAAAGGAATATAGACATATTAACAATTGTGTTCACGAGAAACTGGTCATTTGATAAACATGCGGCCAGACTATGCATCCCATTCAAACTGAATAACTACATATAGTACCCAACTCTGGCCACTTCCAGAAAGGATACCGAAAAACTTTAACTTTTGGTACGGTTTCTGAATACCACGAGTTGGATTAAATAGCCAAAGTGGTCATATTAGTTGCAGAAAACCCGTACCAAATATGAGTTATATTGCACCGGACTCGCCACCTAAAGCAACATACATATTATTTCAATTAGCCTGAGTTTATATTACCATTAGGTCAATATGCATATACCTTCGAATCGCCCAATATTATTCTTTCAGTTACTTTTTATTCATTAAAATCTTTTAATTAACTTCACCTTCACAGTTTGGTTCGCTAAGTTTAGGACTTAATGCACTACTAAGCATAATATAAACAAAATTCTAACTTGTATTGTTATCCAAAAGAATCGTATTAGCTTACACCATTTTCCTCCGGGTTACCTAGTAAAGATGAGCTATATTTATTTGCTTTGTAAAGTAGCCTTTCCTGGCCACGTGCATGGAGCTTTTCACAATGAAGAAGGTGATCTTCATCTTGTACAACACAAACTATAAAACTAATGAAATGAAGAATTCAAATTACAATTTATCTATTCTCTATTCTGTCAAAACACTGCAGTTAAGTCTTTTAACATCAATTGGACTGGTGTTCTTCTTCACCTAATCTATTACATTTTTTAACCAGTAGTTAGCATCCTTAAAATATTTCAAGTTTCTCTCAATTTTAATATTTATTCATAATATTTTGGTTTCGGTTCAAGTTTGGTTGTGAGTTTCGGTTTTTGGGTTCAAGGTTACATTTCATAAATTCGTATGGTTAATATTTTAATTAAAAAATCGCTAAGATTTTGAGGAATGATTTAAATACCGGATATTAGGGCATTCCGAAATTCCTATATAAAGAAAAATGTGTACAGGAAATAAAAAATTTAACGGATGCAAAAAAAAAGAACTTTAAGAATTTTTTTAAAATTTTCCATTTGAATCATTCTTTTATTTCTTATCAATTACCAACATTTTATTTATAATTTTATATATTTTTAATATTTTTATTCATAAAAGTATAATTTAATCAGCATTTAAACTTTGAATTTGAATTATTATTTCATAGTAGCTACAACAAATTTATTTGTTCATAGTAAATTTACTGATATATAGAACAAAAAATTTCTTTTTCTTATATAAATAATTTAAATATACAAAATCGTAAAATAACAAAAATATTTAAACTAATAAGAACAATTTGTTTAGGATGAAATTATAAAATATTGAAAGGCGACGATTCTCTATCATCAACGGATGTATTTTAGGTCATGGAATTTTTACCATGATAAAATTTATTCTAAATTTAAATATTACAAATAATAATCTTTTTATAAACAATTTCTTTGCAATCTGTATTTACAATATAAAAAATAAAAAAAAAAACTCATTTTTAAAATAATATTTTAATTTGTTATTTATTTTAGGCTGTCTCCTTGACGGAGTTACGCCATCGGCACCACCGGATGTTCCACCAAGGAATCCAACAATGAATCGTATGAATGGTCGTGTTACTGGTAACCCAAATGAATTGGGAGTAGATTTTGAGCCATCCTGTTTAGTACGTACGCCATCTGGCAACGTATACATTCCTAGTGGTAATTTAAGTAAGTTAAATAATAATAAGAAAAGAAAAAATAGTTTATTTTAAGAATATAATTATTGAAGAATTTCGGTTGTAATAACCCTTAAAACATTGATATATATATAGAAAAAAAGAGACCCTATATAGAAGGCCACCCGCATTGATGAACGTGTTTTTTAATGTATTTGATATTATTGAAATTTTATAAAATATTTTTATACTCTGTACAAGGATGGATAGGATTTGAAATATCAAATTACATTCAACAAAAAAAAAATGTTTAAATAAAAATAATTTTTTTTAGTAGGACTTTGTTATAATAAAGAGGAATATAAATTTCTTGTCCAGTATAAATGTTCCAACTATTTTTGAGATGTAAAATTTCAGTAAAACTATATGAAATAATTTTACAGTTGGTTTTAAGGGATAGAAAGATAGTTTATCCCACACTATGAAAACCTATATTGCCAATTAGTATATACTGAGATCAGTATCATAGAGCATAGGCCACGGATCGATTGGATGTACTCTCTTAACAAGCAAATTTTGTTACCTCTGTTACCACCTCAACAATCTTGATTTTTAAAATTTTAGTTATCTGTTATAAAATTTAGTTACATTAGAATCTTTGGTCTGCTTCCATTAAAACAACGACAGTTTACTGATAATATTTTACTAATATCTTCTATTATTCCAATGACAACCTTGACAAACGTCATCTACTTCGTAGAAGTCACTCTTCATATGTTAGCCATTTTGTCAAAGATGGTATCTTGTTATCATTCTAAATATAGGCCGTAGATTATTAGTAATAACCATACTAATATTTTGATTATTTATAACCAAACTCCAGTTTCTCCCGGGCTACATAAATCACAATTGTCAAAGAAAGCATTGCTTATAAGTTATCTGCATTTTAGAAGCGGAAAACCTCCCAAATATTTTAATGTTATGCTAACATTTTCATAATCATATAATTAATCTGCTTATCAATCATACTTTTATTTGTGAGAAAGCATACAAAATAAGTGAAAGAACAATTTTAACACAACTCAGAAGTTTTCCAACTTTTTCCTTTTCAAGTATTAACTTTCATAATTTTTAATTGCAACAAATCTATACTCAAAATCATAATTTCTTCATTTAACATAATTCAAAAATTAATAATTATTAAATAAAAATTTTAATTCTATCATTACAGATATAAATAAAGGATCACCAATTGATTATAAAAGTGGGTCAGCTTGTTCAACTCCAACAAAGGAGTCATTAAAAGGTAATTACGAACGTAATAATTGTATGGGACCAGTTCTCCCACCAAGAAGTGTTATGGGCGGTTTACCATCACATCATCATTATTCAGCACCAATGAATTTTCGTAAAGATTTAGCTGCACGGTGCTCATCAAAATGTATTGCAATAATATTAACATCAATAATCGTATTAATGATTGTTATGATGATTTTATTAACTGGTAAATACAAAAAAAAATTTAATTAAATGTCATTTAAATTTTTTTTTAATTATTTTCTTTATTTATCATAAAATTAATAGGATTTGGTGTATTAACATGGTCACCATCAAATCCTTGTACAGTTCTAGTCGGTGACGGTGGAGAAGCATCTGAAGTAACAGCTGCTAAAAGTACTAATAATATTGATTTAAATAGATTACAAAATTCATCATTACGATCAAAAGGATATAGTAATAATGGTATTAGTAATAATATAGTTAATGGTGGCGGTATTGGTCAAGCAATTACTGTAACAGCATCAACATCATCATCAGCATTATCAACAATATCGTCATCGGTTGCATCAGCCTCCTCTGCATTAGCAAATCCTGATAGTTCTGGTGGTAAGTAAATACAAAATTAAAAATTTTATTTATTTGTTTTCTGGTGTGATATTGACAATTCCAGTTCTTAAATATTAACCAAAAAAAAAAGTGTAGTAAAATATATTTAACATTAATTGTTAGTAGGTGGTGTAGGGGTTAATAATGTTAACAATTTGGAGCAATTGTTGTTGAAAAGTCGAAAACGTCGAAATGTTGATAATAATTTCCATGCAAATCCACAAACTATTGATGATACTACCAATTCTGAATTAATTGATTACACTTCCATCCATTCGTCATCATCAGAAATATCAATAGAAAAATATAATTCTACTAATAATGATGTTATTGAAAATGTTACAATAAAATATTTTAAAGATAATCCAGATCAAGATGAACAAATTGTTAACAATAATGACAATCAATTATCAAAAACTAATAATAATAATAATAATGATTTAATGTTAAATGATGATAGTAATTTGGTTGATGAATCATCACAAAAATTTATTAAATATGAAAATTCTATAGAAAACATAGAAATATTAAAATTGAAAAATGAAGAAGCTAAATCAAATGAAAATTTTTATAATATTGATAAAAATCCAGAAAATATTATTATACATTCATTAGAGGAAACTGATGATGATAATGATGAAAAATCAATAAAATTAGATAAAAATATTTTGAAAAAAAATTTCAATAAAAATGAAAATGAAATTTTAAAAAATAATAATAATAAAAATCAACCAATAATTTCATTAACACCAAATTTTAGTCCAAATCAAATATTTGGTAAAAGAATTTTAGTGAATCTATCAATTGCAACAGATGATGGTTCTGGTACAGCTAATCATGCCGTTTATACATTACATGTTTCTGTACCAGCAATGGGTGAATCATCCGATGAAAGTGTTGGTAATAGTAATGAAGAAAATAATGATATTAATATACATAAAAATGAATTTCAATCAAATCAACAAAATAAAAATATTGATCAACAATATAAAAATGTTGATCAACATGAAAAAACTATTGATCAACAATATAAAAATGTAGAAAATCAAAATAAAAAAATTGATCAAGAAAATAATTATTGTATACCAGAACCACCACCAACAATACCGGAATGTCCATGTAAATGTAGTGGCATTTATGTAGAAGAAAATAATATCAAAGCTGATTATCAAGTAACCGAAAAATTACATTCAACTGATGTTTCAGACAATAGTAGCAGTGCAATTGTTACAGATATTTTACAGGCGACTTCTACAAGTCCATTACCAATACAATTGCCAACATCTAATGATGATTTAATGCATGATCATTTAAATTTAACTAAAACTAATACAGAAATGTTAGCATGTCCTGATGTTGCACCAGTTTTAATATTAGAAGGTGATTTTTCTGTCAACCAAAAATAAAAAAAAAAACTAAAATCAAATTAATCATGACAAGCTGTACAATTTTTTATGCTTTCAACAACATTTGCGCAATTTACTAAAACCGACATAACAAAAATATTTTACTAACATTATATTATTAAAAATCATTGCATTGTAAATTATCCATTAATTAAAAAAGGATGTATTAAAATTATGATTGGCAGGATGTAATGTAAAAAGTAAGCAATCATTTAATAGTTTACATTTAACAGGCTTAACAGACTGTTAAATGACAGCTTATTTTACTACATTACTTTCTTTTACTATTTTACAGCCATTTTTAATACATTTTTTGAGGTCATCAATTTATGGTACATAACCTCTTAAAAATTACATTGATGACCCAAAATTATATTAATTACAATTAATTATATAATCATCAATCATTCAAAAAAAAATACCATTTTTACTAATTCTTGGCAATATATTTAACATACATCACTTTAGGTGCTCGCACTTTCCCAGCACGAAGTTTTCCACCAGATGGCACTACATTTGGCCAAATAACATTAGGACAAAAATTAACAAAAGAAATTCAACCATATAGCTATTGGAATATGCAATTTTATCAATCCGAACCAGCATATGTTAAATTCGATTACAGTATTCCACGGGGAGCATCAATTGGTGTTTATGGGCGACGTAATGCTCTACCAACACATACACAATATCATTTTAAAGAAGTACTGAGCGGATTTAGTGCTCGAACACAACGAGCAACACATGTAAGTATTTTTAAGCACAATATACTAATTTTGCATGTTATCATAGTTTTATGTGCTTATTGTAATATTTATAATATTTTTTAACTAAAAATCTAACCTTAAATCCATACTCTTAACTAAAGCCATCCTTAACACGTGAAGTAACACGTTATATGGAACCAGGACATTGGTTTATATCATTATATAATGATGATGGCGATGCACAAGATGTAACATTCCATGCAGCTATAGCTGAAGATATGACACAAAATTGTCCGAATGGTTGTTCTGGTAATGGTCAATGTTTATTAGGTCATTGTCAATGTAATCCTGGATTTGGTGGTGATGATTGTAGTGAAAGTGTTTGTCCAGTATTATGTTCACAACATGGTGAATATATAAATGGTGAATGTATTTGTAATCCGGGATGGAAAGGCAAAGAATGTTCATTACGACATGATGAATGTGAAATACCAGATTGTAATGGACATGGTCATTGTGTTAGTGGAAAATGTCAATGTATGCGAGGATATAAGGGAAAATTCTGTGAAGAAGGTAAGGTTTTAATGACGATAGAAATAATCATTTTTCAAATTATACTGAAAATATAAGATCCTTTTAAAAGAATTATTTCCTTGGATGTTAAACAATTTTTTTTAATTTATTTTGTATAGTTGATTGTCCGCATCCAACATGTTCGGGACATGGTTTCTGTGCTGATGGTACATGTATTTGTAAAAAAGGTTGGAAAGGTTTAGATTGTGCTACAATGGATCAAGATGCTTTACAATGTTTGCCAGATTGTTCTGGCCATGGTAATTTCGATTTGGATACACAAATTTGTCACTGCGAGAATAAATGGAGTGGTGATGATTGTTCCAAGGAATTATGTGATTTAGATTGTGGTCAACATGGTCGGTGTGTTGGTGAAACATGTGCTTGTGATGCGGGATGGGGAAGTGATTTTTGTAATACAAAATTATGTGATTCACGATGCAATGAACATGGTCAATGTAAAAATGGTACTTGTTTATGTGTAACTGGTTGGAATGGTAAACATTGTACAATAGAAGGTTGTCCGGCTGGTTGTTCAAATCATGGACAATGTCGTGTTAGTGGTGAAGGTCAATGGGAATGCCGATGTTATGAAGGTTGGGATGGTGCAGATTGTGCAATTGCTTTAGAATTGAATTGTGGTGATAACAAGGACAATGATAAAGGTTAGTTTTGTTGTCTGTGTGTGGGTGTTTTAAAAGTATTATTTTCATTTTCATTTTTTTTTTACATTTGTTTAGATGGTTTAGTTGATTGTGAAGATCCAGAGTGTTGTGCCAGTCACGTTTGTAAATCATCACAATTATGTGTTAGTGCACCAAAACCAATAGATGTATTATTACGTAAACAACCGCCAGCAATAACAGCATCATTTTTTGAAAGAATGAAATTTTTAATTGATGAAAGTAGCTTACAAAATTATGCTAAATTAGAAACATTTAATGAAAGGTTGGTACACAGATTATTCTTAATCTATTTTAATATTAATTTAATTTAATTGTATTATATTTTTTATTTTTATTTATTTATTTATTTATAACTTAACATTTTCTTCTGTTTTTATATTAATTCAATTATTGGGAACTAAAGAAAAATTTGTTTAAAAAATTAATTTAACTATACAAAAAAAAAAAAATTATTAACATATAAAAAATTAAAAAATATTAATTTTATTAATTATTCTTTTTGGTTTCAAAAATTTTAAGTTTTGTGGCCCTGTCTTAAATAATTTGTTATCCATTTTCCTCCATTTATCCAACAACAAAAAAAAATAATGTAGCCAAAAAGTATGTAAAAGATTTTTTTACTTAACTTTTTTATGCTTTTTTGGTTCTACATAAAATTCCTCTGTTTTTTTTTATATGTTTTAACATTTTTTTTTAAACTGAAATGTTTTATATAATTTTACCGTCAAAAAAGCTTAATTCTTTTGTTTTAGTGTATATTTTTTTTTATATAAAACTGAAAATTTAAATGTTTCAAAAAGAAAATTTGGTTTCATCCATCCATAAACCAAAGAAAAAATGAAGACTTCGTAACTATAATGACAGAAATACAATTATTATGAGGTTTACAATATAGAAATCGGTATTTTTCCCAGTATTACAACTCTGTACTGGTTGTAGTTGTATCTAAGAACGCAGACGCTTTAGTTTAAGGAGTTACATTCTTATGCGTTACTTTCTATAATTGAATAATCCATCATTTTCCGGATGAAAATCTAGAACATATAATTCCAATTCGACTCTCATGAATGCAATTAGTGTGGACGTTCCAACTGCCTCCTCCATATCGATCAAAAAATAACATTCCAAGTATTTAAAGCTTTTATATCTTAACACAGGGCAGTAAAAGAGGAAGTTTTCTTTTCTAGTGTTTCTTCCTCCTTCCTAATCTTATTTCTATAAATGGAAAACGATTAACAAAAATTTGCAAATTTGAATTTTGACTAAATACATAATGAATTCAAATTTTAGATCTAATTATTAATTTTCTTCAAGGCTCTGTTTGCTTTTAAGCACCATTTGAGTGGCTCTTATACTTCTTCGAAAACTAGCTTTTGCAGACCGCACAAATGTGTGAATATACAACTACAAATCCCATTATCCATTGATTTATAATCGTAGCATTATATCAAGTTAACCCCCCATCTTTCAGGGAAGTCATGTTACATCACAGAGCATTGAATAAAATTGAATAAGTGGGTAATGCCCAATGCAATCTTCAGTATCTAATGAAGCGAATCTTACTCTTTTCGATTGTGAGACATTACTGTCACACTAACCTAAACGTTCAGTGACATTTAAATGTCAATTACTGTGAATTATAGTTATAAAGTCTTTGTTTGTTTTTTATTTTTTAATTAATATGTTTTTAATTTTTTTTTAATTTTTTTTTTCTTTTTTTTTTATTTAAATTATTTTATTTTAAATGGGAATTTTTTGCCTATTTAATTTTGTTTTCTGTTTTATATTTCTGCAAAATTTATAAATAAAGTTTATAATACAACAAAAATGTTTAATCATAAATAGTCTAACAAATTTTTTTTCTATTTTTTTTATTTTTTTTATCTTATACTTCTACTTACCAAAATAAAAAAAACAAAAATTCTAATCAAATGAATTTATGATACTAACTACCAAAATCCAAAATCTAAATAAAATTAACCTATTAACATTGAAAAAAATACAAAAAAAAACGTAGCGTCTTGTGGAATTTTTTCAATGCAAGGTAAGAAAAATTGGTTGTATTACAGGAAACTAACTAACTAAGCTAGTGTGTTCATTTCTGAAGTATAGTTTATCTTTATTACTATCTTTTTCATTTATATATTTTCTTATTTTTGGCTTTGATTATTTTCATTTTGAACTAAATATTTGCATAATGATTTTTTTTTTCAAAACTCAGTAATTTTAGGCATAAACTAAGCTTAATTTTTGTAAGCTATACTTTTAAAAATATTTAAATAAGAATTTTAATTGTTTTTTTTTTGTTTTTTTAAATTTTTCTATTTTAAATAATAATAATCTTCTAACGGTGAATTTTTGCATAAATAATTGCCAGCATAAATTTTACTATGAACTATAAAAACAGAGATAATCTTATGATAATTAACGAACAGCAAACTGTGAATTACTTCTCGGGATTGGGGAAATGTTTTTGGTAATTTTTTTGAAACAGGACATGAAATTTCTTTTTCAATAAAAGTATTGCCGCCTGGAAATGTTTCGTTTTCGGTATCAGAAACAGAAGAGAAGCTTCTTCGCTTTCAGGAAGAAAAAGCTTCTTCGCTTTCAGAAACAAGCGAAATGGTATTCGACTTCAGTAATAAGCGAAAAATTCCAAATGTTCCAAAGCACAAGCTAAAAACAGTTGTTCTTTTTTCACTTCAGTAACAAACTTGTTCCTGAAGTTAATCCACTTCAGGAACAAGTAAAAAAAGTTACTCCATTTGAAGAACAAACGAAAAAATGATGTTCCTCTTCAACAAAAAAGTTACTCCATTTCAAGAACAAGCGAATTGTTCCATGAAGAAGTAATAAACAGTGAATCCATTTTCAAGTGAACATTTGTTATTCCATTTCAAGAATAAGCGAATTGTTCGTTCCACTTCAGGAAGAAGCAAAAAAAGTGAATCCATTTTCAAGTGAATAACTGCTATTCCATGTCAAGAACAAGCGAATTGTTCCATTACAGTGAATCCATTTTCAAGTGAACAATTGTTATTTCATTTCAACAACAAGCTAATTGTTCCATTTCAGGAAGAAGGGACAAAACTGATCCCTTTGAAAAACAAAACAAAAAACTACTTTTCTATTTCAGCAACAAAGCCAAACTACATAAAATATGTAATTAACTCAAACTCGAAATAAATCTCTGGTACACCTAAGTAAAATATTTTCCTGGCTATATAAATCCACCTTAATTATTGTTATTTGATTCAACCAAATGAAAATGATTTTTAATACATATAAAGAAAACTTGAAAGTAGACTTAAGATTATCTCTAATTTAATTGCTTTTTTCTTGTATATAATAATTAAAAATATTTTTTAATTTATCTTTTAAATTTTTGAATAATGCATTTTTAATAATCAGGAAAATCAAAATTACAATTTTTTTTTTTTAAATGCATGAAAAATATTTTATATTTTCCGCAATCTCTTTAATTAATTTCCATTTTTTTTTTTAATTTTCTTAATTTTGGTATGGCCAATTTTTAATATTTTTTAATTATTGTGCTAATCATTAATTCATTTTCAAAAAAAATTATATTTAAATCATTTGAAAATACAAATTCCTTAAAGTGTTTGTCGTTTGTGAATGTTTTTTTTGTTTAATTTTAATGATAAATTCATTTTTTAGTTGATTTTTTAATTTTAATGATCGAATTTTTGTTATATATAGTAATAATCAAAAAAAAATTATATATTTTATTTTGTTAAATTTCGATCCTTTTTCTTTAAAACAAATATTTTAATATTTTAATCTAATAATTCTTTTTTTTTCAATTTCTTTCCACCACAACAACATAGTCGATCAGCTGTGATTCGAGGTCGTGTAGTTACATCATTAGGAATGGGTTTAGTTGGTGTACGTGTATCAACATCAACACCACTTGAAGGATTTACATTAACCCGTGATGACGGTTGGTTTGATTTAATGGTTAATGGCGGCGGTGCTATAACATTACAATTTGGTCGATCACCATTTCGTCCACAATCCCGTATAATTCAGGTGCCATGGAATGAAGTTGTTATTATTGATGTTGTTGTTATGTCAATGATTGATGAGAAACCATTACAAAATTTAGCTCATACATGTTTCTCACATGATTATGATATTATGAAACCAGTTGTTTTAGCATCATGGAAACATGGTTTTCAAGGTGCATGTCCAGATCGTAGTGCAATATTAGCTGAATCACAAGTTGTACAGGAATCATTACAAATACCTGGTACTGGTTTGAATTTAGTTTATCATAGTTCTAGAGCTGCTGGTTATTTGTCAACAATTAAATTACAATTAACACCAGAAGAAATACCAACAACATTACATCGTATCCATTTAAGGATAACAATTGAGGGTATTTTATTTGAAAGGATATTTGAAGCTGATCCTGGTATTAAATTTACATATGCATGGAATCGTTTAAATATTTACCGGCAACGGGTTTATGGTGTCACAACAGCTGTTGTAAAAGTTGGTTATCAGTATAGTGATTGTAAGGATATTATTTGGGATACACAGACAACGAAATTAAGTGGACATGATATGACAATATCTGAAGTTGGTGGTTGGAATTTAGATATTCATCATCGATATAATTTCCATGAAGGTATCCTACAAAAAGGTGATGGTTCTAATATTTATTTAAAACATAAACCAAGAGTTATTTTAACGATAATGGGTGATGGTCATCAGCGACCATTGGAATGTAATGATTGTGACGGTATATCAATTAAACAGCGACTATTAGCACCAGTTGCTTTAGCAGCTGCACCAGATGGTAGTATATATATTGGTGATTTTAATTATATCCGTCGAATAATGACTGATGGTACTGTCAAAACTGTTGTTAAATTAAATGCAACAAGAGTTTCATATCGTTATCATATGGCATTAAGTCCATTGGATGGAATTTTGTATATATCAGATCCGGAATCACATCAAATTATAAAAGTGCGAAATAAAAATAATTTTGAAAATCCAGAATCAAATTGGGAACCGGTTGTTGGTTCGGGTGAAAGATGTTTACCTGGTGACGAAGCACATTGTGGAGATGGTGCACTGGCAAAAGATGCAAAATTAGCATATCCTAAGGGAATAGCAATATCAAGTGATAATACACTATATTTTGCAGATGGCACTAATATTCGTATGGTTGATCGGGATGGTATTGTTACGACATTAATTGGTAATCATATGCATAAATCACATTGGAAACCAATACCATGTGAAGGTACATTGAAATTAGAAGAAATGCATTTACGTTGGCCAACAGAATTAGCTGTTAATCCATTAGATGATACATTACATATAATTGATGATCATATGATCTTAAGAATGACACCAGATGGAAGAGTACGGGTTATATCTGGCCGACCATTACATTGTGCTACATCAACTACAATTTATGATACCGATTTAGCAACACATGCTACATTGGTGATGCCACAAAGTATTGCATTTGGTCCGATGGGTGATTTATATGTTGCCGAAAGTGATTCACAGCGAATTAATCGTATTCGGGTAATTGGAACAGATGGTAAAATATCAGCATTTGCTGGTGCTGAATCAAAATGTAATTGTTTGGAACGGGGATGTGATTGTTTCGAGGCTGAACATTATTTAGCAACAAGTTCGAAATTTAATACAATTGCAGCATTGTCGGTAACACCAGATGGTCATGTACATATTGCTGATCAAGCTAATTATCGAATACGATCTGTAATGTCTAGTATACCGGAAGCAAGTATTTCACGAGAATATGAAATTTATGCACCAGATGCACAAGAAATTTATGTATTTAATCGTTTTGGTCAGCATATAGCTACAAGAAATATATTAACAGGTGAAACAACATATTCATTTACATATAATGTTAATACATCCAATGGTAAATTGAGTACAGTAACTGATGCAGCTGGTAATAAAGTATTCTTATTACGTGATTATACATCACAAGTTAATTCAATTGAAAATACTAAAGGTCAAAAATGTCGTTTACGAATGACCAGAATGAAAATGTTACATGAATTAAGTACACCGGATAATTACAATGTAACATTTGAATATCATGGCCCAACTGGTTTATTAAAAACTAAATTAGATACTACCGGTCGATCATATGTTTATAATTATGATGAATTTGGTCGGTTAACATCAGCCGTAACACCAACTGGCCGAGTAATTGATTTAACATTTGATTTGAGTGTCAAAGGGGCATTAATTAAAATATCAGAAAATTCACAAAAAGATGTATCAATGTTAATACAAGGATCTAGTGTAATTGTACGAAATGGTGAAGCCGAAACAAAAACTACAATTGACCCAGATGGTGGTACAACAAGTATTACTGCTTGGGGTCATACAATTCAAATGGAAGCTGTACCATATCCGATATTAGCTGAGATTAATCCATTAATTGGTGAAAGTTATCCGGTACCAGCTAAACAAAGAACAGAAATTGCTGGTGAATTAGCAAATCGTTTTGAATGGCGTTATTTCTTACGGAAATTACAAGCTGGTAAAGGTAATAAAGGACAACGACCATTAACACGAATTGGCCGAAAATTACGTGTAAATGGTGATAATGTTTTAACACTTGAATATGATCGTGAGAATTTATCGGTTATGGTTTATGTTGATGAGAAACAGGAACTTTTAAATGTTACATATGATCGTACAGCTAGACCAATTTCATTTAGACCACAATCTGGTGATTATGCTGATGTTGATTTAGAATATGATAGATTTGGACGTTTGGTAACATGGAAATGGGGTGATTTACAAGAAGCATATACATTTGATCGTAATGGACGATTAAATGAGATCAAATATGGTGATGGTTCATCAATTGTATATTCATTTAAAGATATGTTTGGAAGTTTACCACTTAAAGTAACAACACCACGTCGATCAGATTATTTGCTACAATATGATGATGCCGGAGCATTACAATCGCTAACAACTCCTCGTGGCCATATACATTCATTCTCATTACAAACTTCATTAGGTTTCTTTAAATATCAATATTTCTCACCAATAAATCGACATCCATTTGAAATTTTATATAACGATGAAGGTCAAATTTTAGCTAAAATTCATCCACATCAATCTGGTAAAGTTGCATTTGTTTATGATAGTTCTAGTCGATTAGAAACAATTTTAGCTGGTTTATCATCAACACATTATTCATATCAGGATACAACAAGTTTAGTAAAAGGTGTTGAAGTTCAGGAACCTGGATTTGAATTACGTAGAGAATTTAAATATCATGCTGGTATTTTGAAAGATGAAAAATTACGATTTGGTTCAAAGAATTCATTAGCATCAGCTCACTTTAAATATTCGTATGATGGTAATGCCCGATTGAGTGGCATTGAAATGGACATTGATGATAAAGAATTACCAATTGTACGATTTAAATATGCCCAGAATTTGGGTAATTTAGAAGTTGTACAAGACTTAAAAATAACAAGAAATGCATTTAATCGTACCGTAATTCAGGATGCTACAAAACAATTTTTCACTATAACTGATTTTGATCAACATGGTCGTGTTAAAAGTGTATTAATTAATATAAAATCATTTGATGTTTATCGCTTAGAATTGGATTATGATCTGAGGAATCGTATTAAATCACAGAAAACTACTTTCGGTAGAACAACATCATTTGATAAGATTAATTATAATGCTGATGGTCATGTAATTGAAGTATTAGGTACAAATAATTGGAAATATTTATATGATGAAAATGGTAATACTGTTGGTGTTGTTGATCAAGGTGATAAAATGAATTTTGGTTATGATATTGGTGATCGTGTAATACATGTTGGTGATATTGAATTTAATAATTATGATGCAAGGGGTTATGTTGTCCGTCGTGGCGAACAAAAATATCGTTATAATAATCGTGGTCAATTGATACATGCATTCGAAAGAGATAAATTCCAAGTATGGTATTATTATGATGATCGTAGTCGATTAGTTGCTTGGCATGATAGTAAAGGAAATGTAACACAATATTATTATTCAAATCCAATTAATCCAACATTAATAACACATGTACATTTCCCGAAATTAACAAAAACATTAAAATTATTGTATGATGATCGTAATATATTAGTAGCTATTGAAAATAGTGATCAACAACGTTATTATGTTGCAACAGATCAAAATGGTAGCCCATTAGCATTTTTCGATATAAATGGTAGTGTTGTTAAAGAAGTTAAACGTACACCATTTGGAAAAGTCATTAAAGATACAAATACTGAATTATTTGTACCAGTTGATTTTCATGGTGGTATTTTAGATCCAAATACTGGTTTAATATATACAGAAAATCGTTTATATGATCCAACAGTTGGACAATGGCTAACACCATTATGGGAAACATTAGTAACTGAAATGAGTTTACCAACTGATGTATTTATATATCGTTATCATAATAATGATCCAATTAATCCAAGAGAACCAATGCATTATATGATTGATTTAGAATCATGGTTAAAATTATTTGGTTATGATTTAAATCAAATGCAAAGTGGTAAATATACAAAAGAACAACATTATTTACCCCAAGCAACAATTAAATCATCATCGTTAGCACCTGATTTCGGTGTTATGTCCGGTTTACAATGTATTGTTGAGAAAATTGATGAGAAATTTAGTGATTTCGGTTTTGTACCAAAACCATTATTAAAAATGGAACCAAAAACACGTAATCTATTACCACGTGTATCATATCGACGTGGTGTATTTGGTGAAGGTGTATTATTGTCACGAATTGGTGGTCGTGCAATGGTTAGTGTTGTTGACGGTGGCAGTAATAGTGTTGTACAAGATGTTGTATCATCTGTATTTAATAATTCATATTTCTTAGATTTACATTTCAGTATACACGATCAAGATGTATTTTATTTTGTTAAAGATAATATATTGAAATTACGTGATGATATGGAAGAACTGAGACGTTTGGGCGGTATGTTTAATATATCAGCACATGAAATTAGTGATCATGGCGGTGCAGCTGCTAAAGAATTACGTTTACATGGTCCAGATGCTGTTGTTATTATAAAATATGGTGTTGATCCGGAACAAGAACGTCATCGTATTTTAAAGCATGCTCATAAAAGAGCTGTTGAACGTGCCTGGGAATTAGAAAAACAATTAGTTGCAGCTGGTTTTCAGGGTCGCGGTGATTGGACTGAAGAAGAAAAAGAAGAATTAATATCACATGGTGATGTTGATGGTTGGATTGGTGTTGATATACATAGTATACATAAATATCCTCAATTAGCTGATGATCCCGGTAATGTTGCATTTCAGCGTGATGCAAAAAGGAAACGTCGAAAAATTGGTTTCCATCAAAGAAATAGTTTTCTAACATCATCATCATCATCATCATTATCATCTAGTACATCAAAATTAATGGCATCAGATACTGCCATTAGTGGTGGTGATATTAGTGGTATTAGTAGTGGTAGTGGGAATATCGGCATTAGTAGTAGTAGTAGTATTAGCAGTAGTAGTAGTTCAACTTTAAAATTAAAACGTAGTGCAACAACGTGAAAAGAAACTACTCTCTCTTAAAAATATGAAAATATTTAAAAATAAATTGAATTTATTGAATATTATATATAAAAAATACAATATAAAATAAGAAAACTCATTTTTATTAATTTAATTTTAATTTGTATAAATATAAAAAAAAGTCCTTTTGTATATTTTTTTTAAAACTTTACTTTTTCTTCAAGAACATTACAAAAAAAAAATGAAAACTTTCTAATTAAAATAAAAATGTCCTGTGTATTAAATATATAGTAGTATAAATACATTTAAAAATAATTATATATATATATATAAAAAAATAAATATAAATAAATTTAAAATTATTATTTTGTTTAAAAAAAAAAGACATTTTTTTTTTTCAAAAAAAAAAATTAAACGCATTTAAACAAAATACATTTTTAAAAATTGTGATATATTTCTATACATTTATTAATTATAATTATTATATAAATTTAATAAGAAAAACATGAAATTAAAATCTTACATTAAATACAAAATAATTAAAGAAAATAACAAAAAAAAAAAATGTTGAATTACTTTTTTTTATTTTTTGCTTTAATATCAGAGTTGTTAAATAATACATTACATTTCAATGCATTACTTTTACATCATTACACCAATAATTTAAAGTAATTTAATTGAATTACTTTCGTAATTTAAAAGTAATGCAATACATAAAAATTATTTCTTTCGTACTTTAATATTAGAATTACACGTTCCCTGTACCCAGAGCTGTTAAATAATACATTACATTTCAATGCATTACTTTTACATCATTACACCAATAATTAAAAGTAATTTAATTGAATTTCTTTCGTACTTTAAAAGTAATGCAATACATAAAAATTATTTCTTTCGTACTTTAATATTAGAATTACACGTTCCCTGTACCCAGAGTTGTTAAATAATACATTACATTTGAATGCATTACTTTTACATCATTACACCAATAATTAAAAGTAATTTAATTGAATTTCTTTCGTACTTTAAAAGTAATGCAATACATTAAAATCATTTCTTTCGTAATTTAAAAGTATTGCAATACTTTTAAATTACTTATTACTCTAATAATATATGTAATTGAAATTACTTTCGTATTTTAATATAACAATTACACGTTCCCTGTACCTAAGTAAAGTAATTGATGCAGTAAAATAAATAATACTTTAAAAAAGGAAAAGTAATGAATTACTTGACTGTCAGTATAGTTTTCAAATACTTTAAAGAAATATACTGAATTAGTATGTAATTATGATAAAAATATAATTATTCATTGTATTTCATTCGAAAATGAAATACAGTATGTTCAATAGTTCAATATATCGATCGAATTACAGTAATGCATTACTTTTATTAACTTAAATTATTTAGTAATTTATAATTTAAAATTTAAATTACATTCTTTTACTTTTGTTATGAATTATTTACCAACTCTATAAAAATGTAAGACAAGTTAAAAGAAAATGAAATTTTTTTGATTTGGTTTTATAATTGTAAAAAAAAAATACTCCTCAGTCCCTTCGGGTCACAGAGATTTACATTTTTTTGCCACTTTCCAAAAACAATTGTTTTGAAATTCAAATTATTTTTAATCGCGTCAAAAGTTTCGATGACACTTATAGAAATAATTCGAATTTCTTAACTATCGTTTTTGCAATATTCCCAAGCTGTGTAAATCTCTAAACTTAAGTTAGCGATCTTTTGACTAAAAGTTAATATCCTGCATGCGACAGAAAAAAAAAATAGAAATAAAATATGAAATATTAAAAAAAATGAAAAATTATTAAATAAAAATACTAAATAGTAAAATTTAGTATGAAACAGAAAAAATGTAATTATATTTATTAATAAGAATTCAATTGTCATAAAATTTCATTTTAGCTATGTTCATTTTTTAAATGAAATTAAAAATATATAAAATATTAATAAGTTGTAAAAAAATATATATAAAAAAAATAATAATAATAAATATAATTAGAAGAAGAAAAAAATACAATAAACTTTAAAAAAAAGAAATTGTGTAAAAAATTAAGTAAAAGTTATTAAAAAATTAAAAATTAAAAATATTTAACAAACTTTTACTCCTATGTACATAAATATATATTGTAATAATGTATTTATGAAATTATTGAACAGGACTGAAAAATTAAAAGAAAAACAAAAAAACAAAAAAAAAACGAAATAAAAAATCATTTTTAAAAAACAAAAAAAATTAAAATAAAAATAAAATAAACAAAAAAAAAAAAAATTATTGTAACTAATTATTATAAGAATAAAATTTTAGTTTTAAATAAATATTAAAAATTGTATTTAAAGTTAAATAAAAAAACACATATAATTAAAACAAACAAAAAAAATAAAAATTATTTAAAATTAAAAAGTATTGAAACAAAAAAACCAAAAAAGTTTCCAGGATAGTTTAATGGAAAACTGAAAACAGAAAGAAGAAGAAGCTCTTCATCAGGTTTTTTTATTTTAAAACCGTGAATTAGCTATTTATAAACCTTTCAGTCTGCTTTAACCTGATTAATTATTCAATATAATTCTCTGTGGGTAATTGTACACTTACTGTCACTGTGAGTTGTAAGGTCTAATATTTTCGAAGCTCATCCTTATTGTGTACGTACTCTAAAAGCTACAGTTACGTTTTCGGAGAATGTCCCTGTGTTATTATGGATCTAACAGTGGATCTCTTATTTTTTAAGCTCTTATCTTTATTGTACACTTCTCAATTTCGTACTTACACATATTTTTTGAAGCTCTTCTTAGTGATGAATTCGAATTGCGTACATACCCTACAAATGTAAGGCAGTCTTTTTCCATGTACGTATACCAAGATCGATTTTGCAATTCTGATTTCTAGGCTTTCATGTCCATGTACTCCATTTATACAGATACATTTTTTGTAACTTCTTCGATTGTGCACGTACACTCTATTATAGATTTGCCCCAACTTCTTCTCTCCGCTATATGTAGTGTAATATCCAATTTTTTTGGAATCCCAATTATATATCTTGCACTGCAAGTCCTTTTTCTCTCCTCTATTATTCTAGGATATACTTTAACTAAACTAAAGTGTGAAAGTTTGTTTGATTCTTTTATGGTGTAGAGCTAACTCTTTCCATACACATCAAATTACTCTTATATCTAAAAAAAATGTAACTCTGATATACATTTAAAGCCATTCAGTTACTTGGACAGACAACAAGTTCTTCAACCGAGAATAAAATTGAGTTCTTCAATAGAGAATAAAGCATATCTGTATACAGTGGCTAGACATGTAGGCTCATTCTGCTGAATATTTTTATTAAAACCAACTTCATCTCATAATAATCTATAATAATAATTTTGAATCTTTAGGCTTTCCAACCTGCCAATTTCAAACTAAACTTAAGAGTAACTTCGATATTTTGTTTCGGAATTGAATACGAATTAAAAACTGTGAGCTACGATTACTATAACAATATCCTTTTCCACACAAGATCTTATATAAATTACAATCCTGGAACATCATGTAAATACGTTATTTAAATTTATCCTTTATTTTTATTAATTTAATTTTTTTTTTTAAAAATATAAAGAACAGGATATCATAAAAATAACTTTCTCAGGTAAATATATCATAGACAGACACAAACCAAAACCATTGGGTAAAAAATTTAAGCTTATGAAATGAAATTATAAAATAATGAAAAATTTTATTTTTATAAACAATTTTACTAAAAATAAAATACCAAAAAAAAAAAAAAAATAATAATAATAATAATAAAAAAAAAGGAAAATATATAAAATAAAATTTAAATATTTAAAAAGATAAAACTCAAGAAAATTTACAATAAATAAAAAAAACACAATTAATTGGTTTCTGAGAATATTAAAATATAAATAAAATATTAAATATATTAAATTAATTTTTCTTTTCAAACCAATAAAATTTAATTATTATTATCGTCACTATACATTTTATGATGCGCCCCAAGGAGTAATAAATTAATTAACTTAAATAAATCTACTACACCCTAACCTAAAAAAAAAATGAATCCCAAAACATAACCTAAAAATATGCAAAAAAAAGAAGAAGTGAAATCTCAAAATAAATAATTTTAAAAAAATAAAATATAAAACAATATAAAAAATAAAAACTTAAAATGTAATTTTTAGAAGCTCTAGAGATTTGGTGGGTAGTTTTATAATCGTCGAGCTTAAAAATATAAATAATTTAAAATAAAATATATGAAACTTTAGGTACGCTAAATAATAATTATAGAATTATAATGTAAATGGGTTAAATTAAAATTAATAAATTATAATTAATTATTACCTATATATAAATAAAAAAAAGTGTTAAAAAGAAAAACAAATTTTATAACTGATTCATAATATTTATTCGAAAATAGAAAATTGTAATAAAAATTAATTATTAAATTATAAAAACAATTAATATTTCCTAATTTACGACTACTTGAACGAATGCACAATTAATCGAATTTAAATTTTACCGAATTCACAACTGATTCTGAATGATCAATTCAACCAAAACTAATGAATATCTAGATCAATTATTTCAAACAACTTTACTAAATGTTCTAATACCCCGAATCAAAATGTATATAATAGAAAAAGATTAAAACTCATATAAAAGTTTTTATTGTTAGATTTAATTTCATGAGTTAATTTCATAACCCAACCCACTTACTTGACTTAAGTTTTGTATGGAAGTAGTTTAATAAATTCGGTTCTTCGAATTTGCAAGTAAAAAAATCAATTTTCTTCGTAGAGGAATTGGGTGAAAAAAATATCGTCTAGTCATTATAAATTCTTTTTGATTGTACTAATGTACATTGACAGAATGGCGGAAAATGCACTGACTGTAGACAATTAGAATCTACTAGCTACTAATCTACTATTTACTTACTTACTTTAACTTTAGTTAGCCTGGGCCGTGGATCAAGGTATCAAACTGTTTCCGGCTGATTATAAATATGTATTTCACTCCATTTTTTGTATTTAATAAATTGGTCAATTAGCTGGAAACCAATTTTACAAAAACATAATTTTAAATTTATTTTTATTATATTTATTTAAATTAAATTTTATGAATCAGTTAGAAATTTCTTTTGAATGATATAAATGGTATATAATAGAAAGGAATCCATAAATTAGATAAAATATAATATAATTATACTTTTTAATTATTATTATATAAATACTATATATACTTAAATAAATCAAAAAGCAATATTAAAAAAAACCATGAGAAATTTTTATATAATATAATCTGAATTTTATATTCCGTGTAGTCCTGTTATTAAATAATATAGAAAATTTTGAATTTTATTTAAAAAAAATAGGTTAGTACGTTCAAAATTGATTGTTTAGCGTACGTATCAATCTTACTATCCTATACAGCTTTTAAGTTAACTTCTGATTTTGACGATTGCCAAGGAGAGCGTTTAAAATAAACCTTTTAACACATGTAAACTTCGAGACACGATGATCTATCAAAATAATAATTCAGAATTTAATTTGTTTCATAATTCAAAATATTAAAATGATTCAGACAGTTCAACTACTGTCAACATAATGTCAAAGTAATTTATTTCCAATTATAGTGTTCTGGTTCTGTAGACAACTGAATTTACATTACTTTGAAAATCTGAATCTAAAACATTCATTCATTTTGTATATGTAAATAATTGAAGTAACAGTACCCAGAGTATGTAAATATACACTCTACTTTCAGAGAGCACTATAGATTTAATTCTTTCGAGTCTCGAAAATTATAAATGTTACGATTACGTGATATAACGAAATCAACAAATCCAAACTAGAAATATTTCGAGTTTCATAACGAAATATGTCTATAAATTTAGAGAAGTAACCAATATCTTCTAATGCTCTAATTCCCAAGTACTGCATTTACTGCATTCGAGTCTCGAACTAATATTTCATATATCTTTTATAAGACATACAGAATTTTATAATCAAAATGAATTAAATGAATAATATATAGGAAGTAGATTACAAGTTCTCCCTTAAATGGATGTCAGGTCTCGAGTTTAAAATGGGTTTATAATTGAATTGTCCAGCTGTAGTAAACTTCTAATTAATTATTTCTACTAATTTATTTTCATTTTCAATTATCCTGTAAGTTAATTTTTCATTTTTTGTTAATTATTTACCAAAGAAAATTAATTTGCAAATAAAAAATGTTGACAGATAAAATAGAAATGTCATTAAAATCATATAAAAAAATAAAATATAAAAGAAAAATGTAAATTATAATAAAAAAAATCTATAAATTATGTAATAGTGAACATAAAAAAAACAAATATTATAATGAGTATCATTTTAAATTAAGTAATTAATAAATAATGAAAATAAATTATATATATTATTATTAAATAAATTAATAAATAAATAAATGAAAAACTAAGAAAAAGCTAAAAAAAAAAAAAATATAAAATTAGGCAAAAAAAAAATATATAAAATCTTGTAATGTATTTTTAAATATAAAAAAAAATGTCTTTGACGAAGAAGCGGATAAAAATAAACTCAAAAATGAATAATTATGAAATTTTCGTTTATTGTGTTTTATTAATTTAAAGAATTTTCATTTAAATAAGTTTTTCTATTTAAATTTTCAACGAGGTGAGTATCTTTATCATCTTTATAGAGAGTTTATTGTTATTTATATAGAAACACCCGAAGATATGCAATTTGAAATATTATTCTTTCTGGTTCAAGGGTAGGCCAATTATGGGAGGAAGATGATCTACAGAAAACACTATTTTAAAAAGTTACCAACAATTATAAATAATTTCTGTTTAAAATCTTAAAATAAGAAATGATTTCCTTGTTATCGAGAAATTTGTATTATATTTCATTTTCTTTGCTGTAATAGTTTTAAGTTTTAATAGTTATAGACTTAGATTAGCCAATACATTTAACGTCACATCTGTCATTAAGAATAGTAAACTGGGGTATTTTTGCAGATTACTTCGACTTTGGATGCTAACACACTCCAGGATGAGATTAGATTCTTTTAAATCTTGGTGTAATTTTAACAATTTATCATTTAAATACTGATAAGTGTGCGTCAGTTAACTATACTCGCCGTACTACACCAATTATTATTAATTACAACTTTGACAATATGTAAACCAATTCACATATTTTAGGGATTTGGGAGTACTTTTTGATAACAAAATGATGTTTCATCGTAATAGGTAAGGACAACTCCATATTAGGTTGCGTTAAAAGATGGTCTAAGGAATTTGATGATCCATTCATCTTTAAAGCTTTATTCCCATCACTAGTAATATTATTATTTTTTACAGGAAATTTAAAGTGTATTTTGTTATGGTTGTATAAACGCCCCAAGATATGCAATTTAAAATATTATTTTTACTTGATAATAAGAATAAACAATAGCGTTATTTATTACCTTTAAATATCAGGAATTTTAAAATCATGATTTATGTCTTTACGGGACAGATCGACTAAGGATCCTAAATAGTTATCAATTCGATAGGTTTTTTGAGTAGATGGGAGGTTTTATAACAAATACGAATGCAGAAATATCAGTTTTAAAACGAAACAATTAATAACAAAAATCTTGAGTATTCTTTATACAAGTACTGACAAATTTAAATATAACACAAATTTATTATTTAAATTAATTTAGAGAATTAATAGCCAACTGAAAACAAAATAAAATATTTCAAATATTTATATTTATTTTATTAAAAAATTCTTTATTTAATAACGAACTGATTAACATTTTTCTTAATTTGATTTTGAAGAGTTTTTATATTAAACCGTTTGCTGTAGTAAAACGACATTTCACCGTTTAACTTTATATTTAAATCATTACAAGAAATCATGAATAGAATTTGGTAATTTCACTCAATTGAATTAGCATTATAAAACTTAGCTTTTTGGTAATAATTTTCCTCAAAATTTGTGAAGATTAAAGGTTTCTTAATGATGCATTCTAAGTGATCCAACCAATGTTATTTGAGATATTATATCGATTGCAATGTGAAAACCAAATTATCAATACAATGTTAGTCTGCATATCTATTTTATTATTTTATATTATATTGTAGAGTAGCTATATATTTATTCCTCAGTCCTCAGTTGAGCAGTGGGGTATAGATAAGTTAAGTGATAGAGTGTATTAAATAAAAATATAATAAAATCAATTGAAATAGTAAGATATAAAGCAAAGTTAGTAAGCATGCAATATTTAGGAAGATCTAATTGACATATATTGGAGACAAGTAAGTCACTGCGTCGTAAAATTTTATATTTAGTAAAACAAAATATCTGAAAAAAAACGTAAGAAAGTTAAAAGTCCATATTCATTCAAAAACTTTTCATATTTGTTATTTTGACATAATCAATTAGACCTTTATAAGGTGTAAATATACAGAAAAATAATAAAACTTATCGAAAATTAATACATATAGTACAGTAGATGTAGTATAAAAACATTATTGTAAAAAGCGCCATCTATTGTTATCTAGATCAATTTAGTGTAGTCCAAAATAAATCGTATATATCTCTGCATACTAATAGGTGTTTATTAAAACCAATTATAAATATGAACGAAAATTCAAGAAGCAATAGCAAATCTAAGACTAGAGATGCAAGAAAGCACAAGAAGTATTAACGAAAATATAACTCTAGGTCTAGAAACCAATTTGTTGATTTGATTCTGAAAACAACCTTAAAGAAAACCAAAAACGATTGGAAAACGAATGCAAAGAAGAAAAATATTATATATCGACTTTCAGAAGATAGAATCAAATGAAACTGATTTAATATTAGAAGGAACAGTGATGGATAATATTACGAACACTATCGGTATACATTTAAAAAGCACCGAACTAGATTTTTTTATATAGAATAGGGAAAATGATGCAACAAAAATTCGACCTGTACTCGAATTAACAACAAAACAATATACTAGAAGAAAAATCTGAGTCAATGATGTTGTTTAGTTACAGACTACAACCCCACCGCTCTTTCCCACGATGAAATCCAACTCGGGAGCGTTTTCGCATTGACGTTCACGTTGAAAAAGTTGAATTGTTGTCGTTGTGTACAAAACTTATGCTTCGCTGATTATTTTACAGAAAAATGAAATTATGAAAATAAAAACTTTAAAAATTTCATTTTATAGTTTTATATTTTTTATTTTCTTGTTTTTTTTTTATATATATATATTATATATACATATATATTTCAAATTTTTTGTCATTTATTTCAATTATTATTATCATAAACATTTCTAATAAATTTCTTTTCATTTTCATTTTTTTTTTCTTTAATTAAAATAATGTAAATTCTCTTCTTTAATATTTTTTTTTTGTTCAATAATATTTCTACACTATTTATATTTTAGCATTTAATTAATTATTTTTCTTTTCATTTTTTTTTTAAACATCATGTACATACTTAATATAATTTCAACAAGTATTTTACAAACTAAAAAACTAAAATTAATTTAACTTTTTTTTTCTCTTTTGTATTTATTCATTTTTTGTATATTTTGTTTTAAATAAAAACTCGTTTTATTATTCTTGGTAAAAGAAACAAAAATTTTAATAAAAAAAAAAATTGTGTTTCTGTGTTTTTGTAATATTATTCTTAAAAATAATTTTTTTTTTCAAATATAAGGAAGGATTACAAGTATTTTTAAGATAACCTTACGCAAGATATCATTTTCTATTTATATTAATTTATATATTTTAGTTCTATTGTGAGTTTGAGGGACCTCTTCAATACAATTATTTTAAAAGTATAGTTAATAACTTAATTTTTTTTTTCGTTTATATGTGATGTAAACTGTTATATGAAAATGTAAAAAGAATTTTTTATAATCTTGAAAATATTTTAATAATAGTCGATTCTGAACATTTCGAAACGTGAATTTCCATTCATTACAGAAAAAAGAAATTGTTTGCTGCTTAATGAAAACAAACAATTGATCGAATTTACAATTACACTAAACTAAATTGGACGAATACAAATTGAACGAATATATAAATTACAATTAACTGAAAAAGATCAGTTAAATTTTTGAATTAACTCATTCGATAATTTTGTATTCGGTTAATTGTGTGTAGCGTAAATTATTTTTCGGCAATAAGTATGAAAAGAGAACAAAGCTTATATAAAAAAAAATTATTATGGGATATAATCTTAAAAGAAGAATAAAGCTTTTTCAAATAGTCATACTTGAATAAACTCTTAGGTTTTTACGGAAATATGTTGTGTATTTAAATATTTGTGGGATTTAATATCCAAATTTCCGTGCATACAAAAACTTTTATAAAGTTTTCATCTTTTCCTAATACAGTAAAAATTCACAAAAAGCAACTAACGATAATAACAACCTTTTTTGATTCTAGCTCTAGTGTCAGTGAAATTTACAAATAGAAACTTTTTAAATATAATTGTATTTATATAGTAATAGACTATTCTGAAAACAATTTGTCTCTTGAAGAAATTTTAGCACTGTGTAAGATAAGAATAAAGGTAATTACAAATAAAATAAAATGAATAGTAGTTACAATGTTTTACCACTTGATCATTATATGTTGAATGCGTTATTATGCAATTTGTTTTTACTTCAATGATTTTTTGATAAATTTCTAATCGGGTTAACTATTTAAAAAGTTTCAATTAACAAATTTATTCATTTTATAAATTCATTTCACCAATTTCACATATCGCAACAATTAATATTAATATTTGTTCAAAAAAGTTGCCTTTTCTGAATCTTTACTGTACATGCTTTCTGTTTTCGGCCATGTACATTCAAATCAATTCATCGTTGGTCAATACTTTCGAGTTATTCGTGAAGTTTATTATTCGGTAATTTAGCCCGATAGCATAAACAAGTCAATATTAATTACAGACACAGTAGTATTTTTAGTATGATTCGGTCCCTTAATTTATTTTAATTTATATAATTTGTTCTATTGTAATGAGTTTTTATTTTTTCATTTATCTTTTGTTTTTATCTTATATATTTTGTATTTTATTATTTCAAAAAGGAACATGATAAATGGACAATTAATATAAGGATCAAAAGAGATGATGGTGGACATTATAAAGAGATAGTGTGTGGTTAAAGGTGATTTTTTTTTTTGCTTAATTAATAATTTAATATTTTTTTTTGTTTTTTTGTTTTTTTAAATATTAATTTTTAAAATTTTTTTTTTTTTATATTTTTTTATATATATATATATTTTATATATTATTTATATTTATTTTGTTAGAATTTTTTTTTGTATATATTTGTGACTACGCAGTTGTAGTAGTGTGTGACGAAGAATTATTACTATTATTTTTACTATTATTGCATTGAAGCATATTATTTGATGCTACTAGACCTGCTGTATCATTATTATGATGATGATGATGATGGTGATGATGATGATGATGATGTCCACCACTATTAATATGATGATTATTATTAAAATTCATAACACTACCTAATACATTGTTTGTTGCACCACCACCACCACCACCAATTCCACCTTTAAAATAACCACTTATATCACCACCAGTACCACTTCTTATATCCGATTGATCATTACTATTATTTCCTAATATTTTTTTAGCTTCTGGTTGTGTACAAATTGGTTGAATTGATGAATCACCATCAATACGTCCTGCTATACCACTATTTAATAAATTTGAATCTTCATTTGTACCACCACCTAAACCATGTAATAATAAACGTTCATTATTACTATTATTACGTCCGCCACCGCCGCCATTCCATCCACATTTAATATTACTACTATTATTAGTGCTGACAATGCCACTACAACTGCTACTGCTATTATTACCACCACCACTACCGCTACCACTTTCTAATTGTAATAAACCACTTCCTCCACATGATGAATTTGATGGTGAATTACCACCAGTAAAACATGTAGTTGTTGTTGTTGTTGTACTATTTGTATTAGTACTGCCAGTATCATTTAAACGTAATGCTATTTCTAAATCACGTAAAACATCTGTTTCTTTTTCATCAATTAAATTAAATCGACGATGTAACGCAGTTAAATGGGCAAATGTTAAATTTAAATGTGTATGTAAACCTAATAGAGCAATTTCTCTGAAATGTGCTGCATATAAATGAGCTATCACATGAAATTGCCAACGTAATATTTTACGGGCAATACTTTCAAATGAACTAGGAAATTCGTTAGCATATTTTGTAGGAAATATTGATTCATCGCTAACGGTTTTTTGTGTAAATGTCATTACATAATCAATATATTGTGGTGCTGCTACACGGGTTTTTTTACCCTTTTCATCAAACCATAAGTACGTCCTAAAAAAAATAAAGAAAATTAATTAATATAATATTCGAATTCGAAGACAAGAAAATTTAATTTTTGCTGAATTGTCAAAAGATGAAAATTTTGGATTTTATTAATTTATATTTTAATGAAATCTAACCACAAATTGTAGAAAAAATATCGCCGAACCACTTAGAAAAGATTCGAAGACATAAATATTAAAACTTTATGAATTAAATGTAGAAATTTTCCTTCGCAGGTAACATAAAAAAATCTTAAATATTATAAGGGTTTAGAATGTGATACAGATTAATTAACTCGCTGCTACGAACGTGTTGTGGAAGTACATCTAGCAGGATATCAAGAGCAAGAGCAAAATACCATCAAAATTTGAAATGAGATATACTAAATAAAGTACGAAGCCAAGATACTGTGGTTATGTATTTGATATAACAATTACTGTGGTTATGTATTTGAATGTATTTTACGATTTTGAATTCAAATATACATTTTAAATTATATATACAAGAAACACATGACATTTCTACAGGATGACAAATAATTTGGAAGTAATTGCATTATTTTAATTGTAATTACTGGTTTGTCAAGGGGTTTGCGGCACATTAAAATAACCGAATCTAAATTAATATTTAATATTAAAAATACTAATTTAATTATTATCTGAACACACGCAACCACAAGACACGTCGAAGGTAAAAAAAGTTAAGAAAAGTAAAATGTGAAGAAATGTTCAGAGGGTTTTATAACAGACGTAAGAATCGGAACATAATGATCTGTCAAATGATATGATCTGGGAATCTAAAATACTATTAAGAAATTTCACAAATAAAATTATTTATAAAAATATCTATGGACCATTACATTCAGTATGGCAGAAAATTCCACTGCTTTTGAGGGAGAAGTAGCGTATGCTCCTTAAAACAGTCGTTTATGAGAGCTAGAAATATGAAGAAATTCAGACATACTATCAGACTAAAAGTCATCAATTAATGATTTATCATCATCATTCAATTCGAAAACTGAAAATAAAATAATAAGAGAAATTCGCAGCTTAAACCAAGCAATGAAAAACAGAAATATCATAATTAAGTTACAATGGAATCTTATTCATGTGGATTTAGAAGGAAATGAAATAGTTGATCAGCTGGTGAAGAAATGAGCTCTCTTGGGAACGGGTCACAAAAATTATATATCGATTGGTAGTCGCATTTAATTAAAAAATAAAAATATTAACATTCATAAATTTTGTATGTGTCTTGCGCTTGTTATAAATCAGACTTTATAACGAAATTATGTAGAATTAATTAATTAATAGGTTCATTTCTTAATCGATATTGTTAGTGCTTGTCATAATATTACTATTTTGGTTAAATTACAATCCAATTTTTCTATATAATATAAATTGATTAACATTTTCTGTTGATTTCTAAACATGATTATCAATCTTTTACAACAATTCAATTAAATTTTACTTAATATTTTTAATATTTATTTTACCTATTTCCAGGTCCAGTCATATCAGGACAACCGGATGTTGTACAAAATTCACTAATTGTTCCATATACTAAATTTACATGTTCAAAAAGTGCAAGAGCTAAAAAAAAATAATAATAAATAAATTAAATAATTTACACAATTCAATTTAAAATATAAATATATATATATTTACTGTGAGATGCTAGCCATTCATTATAATCTAAACCAGCTGGCAGATCAACTAAGGCTTTGAGATCAGCATCTGGTAATTTACGTTCTAATACACTCTCTTCCAAATATAATTTTGAATCTGTTGAACTTTGATCACCATCACGTTCTTTACGTCTTGCTTTTCTATAAATATAAATAAAAAAAAATTGAAATTTAATAATTTTAATTAATTTAATTGATCATTTAATAAAAAAAAATCATTTTAATAGATGGAACTCATATGATGGTCTAAATAGTAGTCTATAGAGAAAATTTATTTTAAAATTATGTCATAATTTCATTTGGTGTCGTCTCTGTTTCTGTTTTTAACTCACCCAGCTACACAAAAAAATACATTTACTGAATCCTGGGCATATTTAAATAATAATCCAAATGTTGAAGTTATTTTTCCTGGAATATTGCCAAATAACCAAAAATTTTCCAAAGTCATTTTTATTTTTTTTTTGAATTTTGTATTTTCAAAATGCAATAATTGATAATTTAAAATGGCAACAAAAACTTAAACAAAAATAACAAAGTTTTTTTTAATATATAAATGTCGTCATCGATTCTTAATGATTTTTGAAAAAACTATGAACACTAATTATGTATTTTATGAACAGCGACGACACTTAGTCATTCAGAAATATTAATGAGTCTATAAAAGAACACAATAATTTAATTTAAAATTCAGGTAATTTAGGTTCATATAAGCCAGAAAATTAAAAATATAATTTTAAATTTTTGAAAATTGATTGGTGATTTAGTCGTCAAACAAAATTGGAATTAATTTAATAACAATAACGATATTTTAAAGTAATTAATAATTTTATGATTCATATTTTTTTTTGTACAATATAAATTAAAATACGATATTAAAATTAACACTTAAAAGTATGTAATTAATTGACTAAAAAAAAAAAATTCACTATTAAAAATATAATTTAACTAATACTGATGTTTTTTGGATGACAGTTTGAAATTAAGTGATTAGTGGAATAAAACAAAAAATGTTACCCTTAGATTCAATAAAATGACTGTAACTTCGTCATAATATTAAATACAATATTGTCTGTTATCAGCCAATAAATTGTTTTTTTTTTTTAAATGTATTTAAAAAATTTGCGATAAATATATATACATACATATATATATATATTTAGGGTGAAAAAAAGAGAATGTGTTTTTAATAAAAATGACGAAATAATATATTTAAGTTTTATAAAATTATATATAATTATTTTCAATTTATTAAAAAAAATGTTTTTATTATTTCAATTACAATCGTTAGAAAGAATGAATTATTTATAATAATTATAATACAGTAGTGGTCAAAAAAAAATATTGCATCTGATATAAGAATGCATTACTAATAGAAATATATTAAGTTATAGTACTTTAAATTAACTCAAAAAATAAAAGTGGACTGACTAATAATATACATTACAGAAAACTTATATTTTTTTGGTATAGCATTGTAGGGTCAAAGAAATGCTTTCTATTACATATTGTTAAATTAGCTGAATACTAGTTGCAAAACAGAAGGTACTCAGCAAAAATCATGTAACATCTTTTAGAAATATAGATAGTAGACAAATTTAACATCACCAACAACAGATCAGAATTAAACGGAAAAGTCGAAATAGCTAAAACCAGCTTTTAGAAACATGAATCCATATATTTTTTTAAACGTGAAATTGAAAATTATTGAAATGTTACAAAATGTGACCCAATTTGACATTTACAAAATGTGATCTAAAGAAAATAGTAGCTTTTGAATATTGGGCGTACAGAAGACTCAGATAGTTTTTATCATGTAAAAAAGAAAACTCAGATATTTAGAGTGTATAATGGTGAACGGTAAATATAGATTATATATCAAGTAAGTTACAAGTAGGAGTTAAAGGTAAATACATAGAAAATGCGCAAATTATGGCTAAAAACCCTTGAGGAATACTTTAACATGCCAACTTTTAACATTTTAAGAGCATTAATTTCAATATGATATATTTATTCAATGTTGGTCAACATCCGGAATGGATTGAAAATCAAAAAAGAAGAATTACATACGAGAAGGAACAAATCATTCACTTCAAAATACACTCGTATAGCAGAAAACTAATATTTTTAGTATCGTATTGTCTTCGTTGTCCAAAAATGCTTCCTATGCTAACGATTACACACAAATTACAGAGTATTGCATTGTATTACTGGTCAAAAACTGCTTCGTATTGTACTTGTACAGGTGATTGTCCTTTCGAATGAATCCGATGCGATATATTATGTTTCAATCTGGTCTATAGATTCGTGCATGTGACATATTACCTCACGCCAATGCATGCAACCACAATTTTTATTCAGGCACATTTTTTATCAACATTTATATGAAAATTTCTATGTGGGTAATTTTTATTTGGCCACAAGTGTAACATTTATATAATATTCAGGTAACTAGTAACAAATTGATTTTATAATCTTTTTATCAATATTTTTCACCACTTATTTTTTTTTTATTGTTTATATAATAAGGTAGTAAAAATAAGCTAAATATAAATTTCTTGATAACGAAAATAGAAATTGTTTACTTAATTTGTGAATGTTTAGTAATCTAAGTATTTATAAATTATTTAACATTTTTGATAATATATTGTTAGCAAATATGCGAAATAATTTTTAGGGGTTGTTTTATTTAGAGAGGGACAGAAACAACAAAATCCTTTCTTAAATTTTATATACAATTTTCTGTCTGCCAAACTGTCTGGCCGTTGTAAACTACAATTTCAAATTTCTTATTTAAATAATAAGATAGAAAAGAAATGGAATGAATTCAAAAACTAGACAAAGACTATAAAAAGAATATCAAAAATTAATGTGCTTTCATTTCGTTAAATGCTTTACTGACTGCCCGTCTGTCTGGTCGTAATAGACTTTTGCCAATTGTAACTCTATATAGTATAAAATTTAATTTTCATTAAATGATGGAAATATTAATGAATTTATAAATTATATACAATTAAATTTTTAAACCGCCGCTAGACAATTCTACTTATTGGCTTCAGTTATCCAATTGCACATAGCTTTTTGTTGAAAATTGATTACTGCCCTCGAAACAAACTATTATAACTCATAATTTTCTCACTAGGTGACGATCTATTTAGTAATTGAATCTTAATAGATCGAACAAGCTCAACTGACAACCTACGAGCCGCGGGGTCGGACAAGAAAACCATCATAACAATTACAAATATCTGTAACTTGATAGTTGGAGCGAATTCAACACTAACAAAATGGTGGTTTCCAAAGATAAGTGAAGCCAATAAGTAAAATTGCCTGGAAGCGGTTTAATAATTTAATTGCATATAATAAAGGGTAAAAATTTCAACAAAATTGATAACGGTTACATTAATTTTGAAAATGTTTGTTCTAATGATTATTTCATAAAATTTTGCAAATGTATAAATTCCATTTATTTATATATAGAAGCAAATGCAAAACGAAATTTTATGATTAAGTATAACAAAAATAAAATTGAAATATTTTTTTTATATATATTATCAAAGGGCAACTATTAAATTCATAAATATGAGTCATTATTATTAATAAGTCATTAAGTATTACAATAAAATTTGATGATTTTTTTTTGGAAATGAAATTTTTAAATTATAGTAGAAATTAATTTTGTAAAATGACTAATTCTGAAACTGATCCGGAAGGAGGATCGTCAGATCTTTCATTTCTGTTTTTATAGAATTTAGTATTAACTTAAGAAAATATAAATAAAAATTAATTTACTTGAAACAATTTAATGGTTTATTTCAAATTAATTGGTTGGTTAGTTTTAAGGAAGTCCCTACTTTTTAAATGTCTCATTGTACACTACAGTCGATCACCCTTTTCTTGATAGTAGTGCGTCTTTTTTACTCTACTTCTCTAATAAATTGCATCATTTTAGCCAGAACTCTTCCTCCAAATTATCCAGAAAAGTTCACAAATTCCTGAACCTTCTTTGTTAAACTGAGGGACAGTGGCACAGTACCAGATCAACTAACTCTTCCTCCTCCTCACATCTTCTACATATTGATGTAGTGGTTAATCTTAACCTTGCCGTACGTTTTCTAAGAATTTCGTGAATAACCTAAATTTGTTTTTGTTCATTTTTAAGAAATTCCTTTTACTGAATCAATCAATGGATTTCTCAATTTAATTAGATTTAAATAAAAATTAATACAATTTGATTAAAATTGAATTTTGTACTCATATTTTGATTGCAAATATCTGCCGGACGCCGGACCCGGACCGGAATAACACATCGGTAAAATTTAAGCTGTAATGAATAAATGTAAATTTAACCTAAATCCTAAATACACTAGCAAGGACCAACTAACTCAGAATACTTTCATCACCAGAATATAGTGTGATTGAAGGCAACGTATAGGAATAGGCTGCTGACAAATTGACAAGGATTTAGACTACCAGCAATTGGTAACAGATGAGACTACGAGCAAAACTGCCCTGCAGTTTACAATGAATGGACCATCGAAGTCTAGCTGCGTGTAGGTTTTGTTCCCTCTTCAAACCAACCAACACTTTTAAAATTTAAATCCTTATTAACTATTATAATAACGAATAAAACTTTTAAAAAGTGTTTGCAAGTTTGTCGAGAAAATATACTTAAGCGAAATGACTTCAAAAGAACAAGTAAAAAAAGCGGGAAAAGAAAATGTTACTTAAGAAAGATCACATTTTTTTCATATGAATTAACAAAAATAAATATTCAACTTAGTTGACGCAATTCCCAATAATTATTCCACCATTTAAGTATAATAAAAAAAATTAAGAATATACAAAATTTTCATGTTTTAATTTACAGTATAATAACAACAAAAAGATTGAAAATTACAGTTTTTCCACTTAATTCCCTTTGTCATCTTTTTACTCTTCCTCCCAACTAACCAAATTTCAAAATTATACAACTAAAATTAATAATATCAAATTAATATTCCATCCGGAAATAATTGTTTTCAAAAGGTAAAACTAAAAATGTTTTGCGCAAGAGATTTTTTTTTTTTTTAATTTACAATAATTTATTACATTTTCAATATTAATTTTTTCTTTTTTTTTTTTTGTGAATTCGTTCTTTCTTAATGCCTGCGCACAATTAAGTTCCTCATTTTTTTTTTGTACATTTTACGCTTGCTTATTTTAGTGTAGTTCATACCAGACTTCATAATATTAGAGCTAAGAATGAAAATTTCTTCAAAAAAAAAACTAATCGCATGAAATGATTTTTAGTTCAAATTTAGACTATTTTGTTAATAATCTTTTAAAACTCGAAGAAATCGTTTTTTTAAAGAATTTTTCTATAAGAATGATTTTCATAATTTTTCACAAAATTTAGCCTCATGAAAAATTATGATAAACAAATTAATTTTTTTTAAAGGAAATTTCGTAATAAATTAAAGGTCGATGTGTAAAAACTGGTCATATACAAATTTTTCTCTAAAAATCGATATTTTTCAATTGATATATGAATAAAAAAATCTGCGAACGACAGTTTTGCATATACGACATTTTGTACATTATATAATGAAATATCTTTCGACAAATTTCAACCTAAAACATTACGTTTGGTATATAAATGGCTTCTAATGCTGTAATAAGAGTTAAGTGTGGGCTACATAGTTTCGATTGGTTCAGTTTCGATTCGTTTAGTAAAGTTCAAATTTTACGTCTTCATATATTTTGTATGGAAAATCGATTGATTGGACATAAGTCGAATCTGAACCAAAACCAATAGAATGGAATCGAAGTGAAAGAGTTTGGAACGATTAGAATTTCGCGAATCCAAACTGAAGGAAATCTCAAGAGGAATGAAATTTGACACGATTGTATTCGACAGATATGTGTTCATTCTACTTAACCAGTCGGATCGAATCGAAATTGATAGAAACTATGTAGCCCAGGCCCAGCCTTAATTAAGGTTTAGAGATAGGCTGGTACAGACACCTCATTATTCGTCATTAAACAAGCTCGTACTGTTAATAAAACATTACAGCTGCTTTAATGACAGCCGTCACATTTCCGTAGGAACGACACAATAGTCTTCGAGTTACCCAAGTCGTTTAGACATCCATGTCTCACAGCCACATAGTATGTGGTTGCTGACAGTTGTATGTAAATGTAGGTTCTTTTGAGGTTAGAATACATTAACGCAATTGTTATGTATATTTATTTAAACTCGAATTTTCTAAAAAATGACAAATATTCTTATAATGCAATTAAGTATTAACATTTCTTTTGCCTAATAATTTTGTATATTATTTATAATTTTACTTTTCAAAACGATATTTTTAGCCAACTAATATTTGGCACTGAGCCCTACAATTTTACATATAGTCCCCACTAATGTAATTTACGAAAAACAAAATAAAAATATCTTATATTTAAATTATGTATTTTCGACTGACCTAAATTACAAAAAAAAATTATGAAAAAAACGAATAAAATTTTCTGTTCAGTTGATTCTTTTCTATATTAATATCAGAAATTTTTATTGTAACATTATTTTATAGACAGTATAAAATTATTTTTCATCTTCTACTTTTTTTTTGTTTTATTAACATTATTATTATTATTTATTTATTTAGTGTACATAAGAACAGTATTTAACTGTGTATATTCAGTATAATCTTTTAGATGATTCAAAAGGTGATTGGCATTTTTCTTATATTAGACCTAAAAAAACTCTTAATGATCACTTTTCTGTTGTTTTATTGTGTCTTCGTCATCATCACGATTATTATATTTGTTGTTTTTATATACTATTTATTTTTATTATAAAACTTTATTTAAACAGCTGCAATTGTCCACTAAAAATTATTAATAACACAAACAAAATGAATTTAGTCAGCATAAAAATAATAAATTTTAGAAATATTTTTAGAATTTATAATATAGATAAAGAGCTGGCAGCAATTTTATTTACGTAATTTCAATATTTGTGAAATTTGGCAATGCTGCATTGTGCAAAATAGCAGAATCTTATCCTATCCCTCTAAAAATGACAAACAAGAACAATGTATTTCAAATAACCAATTCAGAATAGTTTGAAATACACCTCGTGAGATATAGAAATTATTTGTATATTATTAAAAAGAGAAATATTGCAACCCTGTAAGACAGTGAGACTCAAAAGTTACGAAGAAAATATTGAAAAACCAAGTCAGAATACTTTGATTAGTAGGAATATAGCTCGTAAATCGTCACAGAATGAATGTAAATATATAAAGAGAGCCAGTGGTTGGTATTGGTATATGGAATCAATAATCGAAACGTATACAAATGTTAATTCTTTGGTTTTGATGCAATATGTCAGCAATTCTCATCTTTCTTGCAAAAACTTTTACGAAAATGATTTTTGAAGGCCTTGAAATTAATAATCAATTAAAAATATAAATCTTAAAAAAACGTCTGCGTTGCTGATCGATACAATTAAGGATACTGATCAATACATGGTTGCCAATTTTATACAATAAAGTCAGAATATATATTTGTTGAAATGACGTAAGTAAAATAGTTGCCATCTCTTATTCTATATTAGGTAATGGCATAGAAAACGGAAAAAAAAATTTGCCATTGAAAGTTACCAAAAAAAAAAAATTATGACTAATTTTCAGCTTTCTTTCTTATGATCAAATTAAAGTTTTAAAATACTTATATAAAAAAAAAATAGAAAACATAAATTCTGATTATTAAAAAAAATGTATGTAAATTTATGTGATTTTTTTTTTGGTTTGAAAAGCACAACAACAAAATTAAATATATATGAGGAAATAATAAAGCGTGCAGCGCCAGCAAAACTAAAATTAGTTGTTGTTGTTGTATTTTTCTTCACTAATTTGAGTGACTTCATAAAAGCTAAAACAACAAGTAAAAATAGTAGTTTACAGCACAACAGCTTTTTAAGATTAACACTTCTACGATAATTTATTATGTAGTTTTTATTTATTATTTGCTTTGTTGTAAAAGCTGTTTTTTTTTTTGTTTGGTTAGCAGTTAAGAAACTGTCATATATTATAATAAATATACGTGTATAATTTATGGTTAGTACACACAAATTTGAATATATTAATGGTGATCATAGAAGGATTAACTAAAGCCAATTCAATAAAATGGCAATAGGAATAGACAGAATATTGTGTTAATATCTCTTATGATTGAAGTCTACTCGACATTTGCCTCCCTATTAGCCTCTCGACTCGATAGACAAGAAATTGGGTATGATTGAAGTAGTTTCGCTATCAGGCGACACGATGCGTGAAAATGCGTAAAGCTACACTTGTTGCACCCACAAACGACGAAAGACCATAACAAACATTCAGTACTAGAAACGGTTTATTACAACGTTTAATACAACGAGAATACTGGCCACGTACTCCAGATTTTATTATAGATCTTCATCGATCGTTCCCTAATCAAAGACAGTCTAGGAACAGGAATGTACTGTGAAAAATTTAGCCATTACTTCACCTTAGCAGAAAACAGCACTGTCTTTGAAGTTGAATTATCAGCCATACAATGTGTTTTATCAGAAACGATCCAACAAAAAACTATGCCATTCTGTCCGATTCAAAAGCAGCTCTCCAAGCTATAAGAATTGACTGACGTCATGATAACCCGACAACAAAATTAAAATATTGTTATACGATATGTCGGTAAATATTAATTGCTTAACGAACAAAAATAATTCAGAAAATTGTTTAGTTGCTAAGATAATTCAAAAATTTGAAATCAAATTTATTAATAAATTAAAAGAGACTGTTAGGCGCCTAATGATTATTTTTTTATAATTCAGAATATTACGCAATTCCGATGATTTCAAGCTTTGATTTACGTTGACTCTGTATATGTTACTAACCTTAAAAATTGGAAATTTTTTTGTCGTTTTGTTTAATTTTAAAATAACATTTACATTTAATAATTGAAATTATAATTTATATATAATAATATAAACTTTCATTATTGATTATTTTTATATTCCCATTTCTTATATGTAGTTTTTTTTTCACCCTCGACTTCCATTTGCAATTGATACTGGCGTCCTTAAGGGTAAAATAATATAACTTTATTATATTTTGTGGATGGATGATTTTCATATTAATGTGATTGCAAAACTTGGAACGTGCTTAATTATCTTTTACAATCCTTAAACCGAAAAAGAAGAAGCAATTTCAATCAAAATGAGGTCGTCGTCAAGCTTTATGATTTTTATAAAAATATAATTGAAAAAAAAAATTATTATAACTTAAATATATAATTTCAAAAATAGACTTGACATTTTTAACATTGTTTTGACAGAATTTCTTAACATATTTAAATATCGAAAGACTTAATTTTTTTTTTTTTGCCATTTATATACTTCGTTGTGGTGCCAAAAATAAAAACCAAACTCTAGGGAGACCTAAATAAATAGAATGTTAATATGAAATAGCGTTCAAGGTCATTACAATTCTTCACATTTTATAAAATATCGATATTTTTCCAATATGATTTTATTTTATATACATACATATATAAAATACAACCCACAAGAAAACACAAAATTTTTATGAGAAATTTTCTCCTTATAAGTAAAATAGAAAACATTAAATTACAGTAGAATGGGGTATGATTGAAGCTAGAAATATATTGGTGTATAATCACAGAATATTCGCAATAAAAGATATTGTAAAAAATGTGTTTAAATGTAATTAGCATAGTGCGGCAGGGAAACCAGCTAATTCCATTTCTATTCAAGAAAATTCATTTAAAACTAGCAAATTGTAAGTATAATAATTTAGAATTAGGAAATTGCTAGACATCATTAATTCATTGAATCCACAGAGCCAAACATTTCAGGCTTTATGGACTGAGACTCGTTCGCCTTTGTAAGCGTTTTGGTATGACATGAACCAGCGTGTACCAATTATATTGAAGGAAAAACATTGAAAATTAGAAAATTGAAATCATTTAAAATTAGGAAATTACTAAATATACAGTATGAATTCGTTGAGTCCAGAAAGCCTATTTACAGCTGCATTGACTCAGACCACCCACAGAGCATAACTGTTTTGATAGGGCAGGAACCAACGAATTCCACTTCTATTCAAGAAAAGTAATTTAAAATTAACAAATTGCAAGTTATATCATTAAGAAATGGCTAAAGAAAGGATTAATTCATTGAGTCTACAGAATCTGCAGAGCTTATTACAGCTTCGTGATACTTATTTGAATCGATACAAATAATGCAAAGTAAATTTAACCCTTAAAACTGTAGAAGTTGAAAAACAAACTCTGCAGAATTTAAAGCATTTATAAAATTTTGTAAAAAAAGCGATTTGATTAAATTCAAATGATGATAAAAACAATACCGAAATGAAATTTAGCCTTTAAATTATAGAGTTAAATAAAATAAATCCTAAAATTATTATTCAAACAACTGAAAGTATTACAAAATACGTGAGAAATATATTAAAATATAAGAAATTTAACTGAAATTTATATTATCAAATGTACAAAATTTTAAAAAATTTGTTAGAATGAGGTTCAGTTTTTGGCGCATCTGCTGCTAAGGGAGTAAATTTTTGATTAATGATTATACAAAAATAAAAGAAAATTTAGTCATTTGCGACCTTGACCTCCAGAAGAGCCGGAAGTTTATTTTGTAAGAGGGGTTTTTGTATGGATAGGGAGGCTCGTAATTGGTTAAGTAATCAAAAGTTTAAATACTACTGCAATGCGTCAATAATTCGTGACGTTAAATATTTTCAATTTTCCAAGCTACATAGGCAATAGATATTTAAAAGAATTTCAATTTCACCCACTTTTACTGTATAGTAGAATTAGTACACAAAGAAAACAGTTTTTGAAAATTTACAATTTTTCGATCTACTTTTTTCCCTTTAAAGTTTTTTTTTTTTTATTATGTTTCTTGTTGCGATTTTTCATGGCGCAATCTAATAATTTTTTTATTTTCTCGAAATTTTATGTTTCTTTTGTATTAAGTAGGAAAAGAATGAAAGAGAAAGCATAATAAATATAAATGAGAAAAGAAATAATGTTGTTCTTGTGTGGTATAGTAATTTTAATATACAAGGTGTACCATAACTGACCAATGGGGTTTAAAAATTTAATAACTTTTTGTATATTTTAATATACTAATTAGTTGAAAAGAATGAAGAATAATGTCACCTAAATGAACTTTCTAGAACTGGCTATAAATGAAAATTGATTTATTCCAAATCCATTTATGAACGATGAAGCTAATTTTCATTTGAATGGCTTAACAAGCAGAACTCGAGGGTTTTAGTGAACTTAAATACCGAAAACCATTCACCAGCATCAATTTTTTACACCGTTTAATGTACGGTATGGTGTAGCATTACATTCGACTTCTTCGAAAATGAAGATGGAAGTACAGTAAGGGTAACTGGAGAGCGATATCAATTCATGATTATTAGACTAACATTAAACCAATAATTCGAGCACTGTAGTCAGAATGATGTCATGGAAAATCTCCTAAAACGTGCTCGCATGGCCGACATTTTGTATATAAAACAAAAAAATAATAAAAGTTTTAAGTTAAACCTCATCGTGACTTCTGGCCCACCCTGTATTATATATAAATAAAATTATATATTTAAATTGCGCTATTTTCTATTTATATTGCGATTATTGAATTTTGTTGTTTTATTTAAATAATAGATACGAAAATTGTGGAAAAAAACCAATTTTTCCCATATTTTAAATAATATGAGAAACGGCGAATAAAATGTGGTAAATTATTAAAAAGGGAAAATTTGAAAATGATTTTTGGAAATGTGGTTTCAAAAAATATACATATGTCAAAACAATGACAGATTTTTATAATTTATTGCAAATTAAAACTATTTAAATTTTGCATATCATTTATTATTGATTTATTTGACATTTAAATATAAATTTTCTTGAATAACTAATATAATTTTCTTGTTTAAATTTTCCTTATAAAATTTATACAGGAAGTCCCAGTACGTATAATTGCCAAATGTATACAGGGAAAATTCGTGATGGGTTTTCATTTTATGATTCATGAAAACAATTTCATTATGCAGATATCAATAATTGTATAACGTTACATAATGACAGCCATTTTAAAATAATTGTTAAATATAATTTTTTGGTAAAATGGAAAATTATTTTCTACAAAAGTTAACAGAAATCAATAAAATTGAGATCGTTGGAAATATATAATGAAACAATCTCTTCATTAGCGCTACATTTAACATTATGAAATACTGTTTCGAAAAAACTCGGAAAATTGAAAAATTACTTCGAATTAAAAAGAAAAACTTTCGAAATCGAAAATTAAGAATGAAAAAACAAAATTTGAATTAAAAATATAACAGTGCAGATCATCTCGCCGCGGAACTTCCACTTTGAAATGTCAAATCATTTTATGGAAAAAAAATGCTTTGGCATTAAATTTCTATGTGTTGACATTTCAAAGCGTCAGCATCGCGGCGAGAGTATCTCCAACATAAGTAATTATATAATTTCAAAATATAGGATAAGTTATAACGTTTAGTATGTTTAGGTACACCCTGTACATATAAATATAAACGTGAATTCTGAAATTAAAATAAAAAGCTTATCGAAAATTCAGCTTTTTTTTTTTGTTATAATAAGCAAAAAAATACATAAAAAATAATATTTTCTTAATTTATATTTAAGTTTATATTATAAATACAATTAATATGGCGTGATATAACGCGCGCGTTGTTTTCGTCAATTTGATTTTAAAAGCTTCATAAATATAAAGTTTTTGATATACAAATTTTTATTACTAAACCGAACAAGGAAGCAAAAAAAAAAATATGTTTTAAAGAAATTAATAAAGAAAAAAAAACTGGTTCTAAACATAAAAAACATAAAATTGTTTACAGAAAAACCACAATAATAATAACAACTACGACGATGACAAAATTACAAAATTTATTTATACTTTGAATTTGTTAGATAATAAAAAGTTGACGTCAAATTTTATGACGAAGAACTTAAATCAAATTTCCAATTACGAAATTTTCCCAAAAGTTTCAATGTTTTAATCTAGTACAGTAGACTGCGAGCTAGAAGGTTTGAAATTTTACTGAAAAATCAATGCCCTATTTAGCAATCGCACCTCGGTTTAAATAAGTTGAAAGCCTCTAGCTCTTACACAATAAAATAATAAAAAAAAAAATATAATCAAAATTTTGGAATTGTAATTTGAAAATACATAAAATTAAACTGATTTATCACGACTTTAAACGATAATGACTTGCGATTTACTGGTTTTTTTTATTAATCGCTTTAAAGGCTAAAATTCCAGTGTTACCAGGCCTACCTTTTCCTTTAAGAAACTTAAGTAACACAAGGAATAAATTCAATAGGATCAATTTTTTACTTTAAAGCAGTGTTGCAACTCATTAACTGTCAACTTTACCTCTCGCATTCAGAATTAAACTTAATTTGATTACCAAATGATTGTGATGTCTGTTGAACAATCAAATCTAATATTATATAACGATAACGAATATTTTTAAATCTAATATTAAATAACGATAACGAATAACTAAAAAAAAATATTTTTTAAAGTCGCTAGTGGCTGGCGAATTTACAGTGATGCCAAAGTATACTTTTTTCAATAATTTTCAAATTCAAGTAGTATAGTTAACTTTAAGCACTCCACAAACCATGCTGAATTATTCGCAGCACTATATTTTGTTTACGATTCCCTGCAAATATTTCGCGATAGTATAGCGATACATTCTAATTTCATGCGTATATCAATGCCATTTCGAATAATTTGGGACACGTTCAATACAAACAGTAAGGGAAGTTTGAATGTAGTGTTTTTCGGTCATTTTTATATGCAATTTTAATTTAAAAAGCTGTATATAGAAAGCTGTAGATCTGCTATAATATTCTAGATTATATGTATCCCGATTGATTCCCAGTAATATATTAACGTTTTGACTGTTGCATAATAAAAGTTAATAAAGTCATTAATAAACGTCAATAAATCATTTATGTTTGTTAAAATTTCGGCAACGTCTAACTATTAATTAAGTCAATTATATTTGCTAAAATTACACCAATAAAACCGTCGTTAGCTCTCTGATTATAATATTAAAATGATTAAATATATAATTATAATCATTTTAAAATGGCGATATTTTTAAAAGTGATATATTAGTTTTTGATTTTTGTCAAAAAAAATCTTATATTTTATTTAATTTTATAGAATTTTTCCGAAGGAATGAAGTAATTTTTCTATATATAAATATTTGTTGTTGTGTATAAACATTAATATTTTATGATTTAATCACAATCATTGAAATAAAATTTTTTTTAAATGTTCTTTTTGCTGGTCAATTAAAGAATTTTAATTAAAAAAAAAAACAATACTGAAATCAGTTTTAAGGAAAATTAATTAGACTGTTTTGCGATTGTCAAGCTAATGGTTACAAATGTCTAGTAGTTTCGTTTTAATAATAGAATTCTTTAGATTTTTGAAGCTTTAGAAATACATTATCACAATTTATTTATTAATTCACTTAAATGTAGCCATCGTTGGAAATATACAAAAGGGCCAATAATAGTTTCTATAGAGTAAGAGGTTTTTGGATCCGGCTCCTTACGAGTACTAACCAATCAATTTACTTAATATTTGGTATTAATTAATTTTGTTTAAGACATTTGTTAATGCTAGATTACTTTAAGAACTTATTATTCACTAAATACTTAAGAAGTGAATGCTCCTTGCAATAATAAATAATAATATTCCATTTTTCATTTATCATTTATGCTTCATTTTTACAAGAAAAATTTGTATTTAGCTAAAACATTTTAAATTGTATACTACAAATTTAGTAGTAGAGAAGAAACACTATGTAAATGGCATGTCAAAAGTCATATTATTTTAAAATAATATAAACTCTTTAAAAACTTACAATTATTAATTCTAAAATTCGTTATCTTTATTTTGTAATTCTCCAACTTCAATCAAAACTTTCCCTAGCTAATATAGTTAAGTTATAGTGGCGGCAAAGCCTCATATATAGACCACACTGGGTATAGTAATATCAATCTGACTAGATTTTGAGATGATCTGTAGTATTTCAAAAGGTTTTTTTACAACAAACTTGAGACGTATGCAGGATTCTGTTGATAGGCCCAACGGGGAGGCTTGTTTTCTCAACAGAATGTGTCCTATTGCAATGCCCGTGAAGTCTAATCGATGGTTTGGTCATAGAAAGTATTTTATTCGTTTTCTTAGAATTAGGGATTCCTAAGAAAACGTGTGTGCACGCGTGTACCGAATTTTGCCATCTAAGAAAATGTGTTTCTTGTGCCCAGGTCGCAATTAAGTATTTTGGGGGTAACCGGTTATTATAGTATCTATGGCAGTAGAATTTGAATTGGCTCCTTGACGTGCCATTTCATCTGTTACCTTTCGATCGCCCTACAACAAGAGGAGTTTTACGACTTCCTAATATATTTAGGTCACACAGTTTTTCTTTGATAGTGAAACTAATTAAAGCTCTAAGAGTTATTTAAAGAATCCTTCACAAATTACACAAATGGAATTAAAGAAGTCTAAGAAGACAACACGAATCTATTCTAAAATGAATATTTATTTATACAATTATAGAAATTTTAGATCACAAAGTGTTCATTTTAATTATACAAATTTTTTTATTATTTTTTTTTTTTGTAAACTTACGCAACAAGTCCACCCAAAAATATAAATGGTACACCACCAATTAAACGTATTTTCCGATGACATGAATCAAATAATGATGATCGTGGTGTTGTTGATTGTGTTGATGTTATTGATGTTGTTCTTGATATTGTATTATTAATGACATCATCATTTGTACAACAATTATTTTCATTTGTTGTTGTATTATTTTTTAAATTAACAATATTGTCATCAGTATTATAACAATTATTATGATGATGATGATGATGATTATTTGGATGATTATATTGTTGTGTATTCATGGAATTATTTGTTATTGATGTTGTTGTTGATGATGATGATGATATTGTTGTAGATTTTTTATTATTTGAATGTTGCGCTGTTGTTGATGTTGAACAGTGACCCACAACATGTGTGGGTGAACGCAACATTTTCTTAAATAGGAGCACCAATATTTTAACGATTTGTTTTGTTTTTTTGTTTTTATATAAGGCAAAAATATTGTTTTTAATTTTATTTTTTTAAGGTACTTAAGTTGAATTTCTCTTTCACAGATTATTTAAATATATAGTTCTATTTTGGAATTTTTTATTTATTATTTTTTTAATTTATGTTTTAATAAAATTGACTTTAAATTGTTCAGAGAGAGTGAAATTTATAGTGACGTGAAATAAAGAATTGTAATTGGAAAGCTTAAAAATTTAGAAAAAGAAGAAATCAAAATTTTAATGAAAAAGCCCCTAAACCAGTTTACTTAAAGCTGGAATTATAGTGCCACCGTTGCCGTTAACGAGGATTATAAAGCTGTATATTTTAAACGTCGACGTCACGGTAACAGTAGCACTATGATACCAGAATAATTATATATTTTTTATCGAACAGGTCAATTTTGAGCAGAGAATTAAAAAAATAATTCAAAAATCCCAAATTTATTGTTACAGATAATATCTGCCAATTCTCCAGAATTAATTGAATCAAAAAACTTGAATTAATATATAAATGTTACATTTATTTACTGTCAACATTTACATATAATTCTGGCACGAATCAATTGAATTTTTCAGACTGTAGTAGGTTTCAGAACGGAACAAAACAGAAAACTGTAAGTAATAATTAAGACAACCGAAAAAGTTATAACTTGCTATTCAGTCCAATTAAACCAGAGCTATAAAATTTAATATTCCAATTCCAATTTTCTTATAAAATCTTTGCATTACCACAAAACATTTAACCCTGGGAGTTCGTCTCAACATTAGTTACACAGTAACAACAATTACAACGTGCGTTAACGCCGTAGTCGGCAGTCTCAATGTTTCAATAGCAATTGAAGTAGATCAATGTCAACGCAAACAGTTCGAAACATTGAAAAATGTTCACAACACAGAAATTTGACAACTAAAATTAACAATGTTTTATAAATCAGCTGTTTTATGTCAATAACCAAAGAATACAATTTTGAGAGTGCTTATAACGCTGTTGTAAATGTTGCGTTGAAACGCGTTACCATTGTGAATTGTGAGAGTAACTGGCGGGTTATCTTATTTTTGTGTTCACTACAAAAGTAAGAATAAAACAAGAAATTATTGATACTCTAAATCTAACACAAAATAAATTATATAATTAAAATCAAATAATTCAAAAAAACCAAAAAACTGTTTTAAATTTTGTGAAAATTTTACTCAAATTATAATCGAAAAATTGTGTTGCTGATAAACAGTTTCAGTTCAAATTCATTTTAATTTTAAACCGATTGTGTAATTCTGGTTATTTCCTAATAATAAATATATATTCTTTTTTGCAATATATAAATTTTATATTTAAAAAAGAATTATAAGAAACTAATACCGGAATCAAAGACATAAGTAAAATATAAATTCTAATTATAATTATTTCCCCATTTCAAGGAAAAATACTATAAACATTTCTATATATTATTATAAATTTCTATTACATAACTGCGAAGAAAAAAAAACATAACTTTTATTATAATTATTATTATTAAATCTTCTTGCAAACGAAAGAAAAATTGTGGAAAAATTATAAAGTAGGAAAAAGAAATAGAAAACTTATAAACGTCGATAATTTTCTTTGAACTTTCAATGTATAAAACTAAGAATTTCTTGATTGTTTTTGCATGTACTTGAATTATATATTTCAAAATTATTAATTTTTATTAAAAAATATTCGATATTTTATTAAAAAACTATAAATATTAAATTTATCAATCACAGAAATTTGCATATAAAAGTATAACAAAAAAAAAAAAGGTCAAATCAATTTATTTATTTATTTTTTCCTTATCTAAATAAAAACAAGATAATTTGCTCTTCTGATCAAACTCAATATATTTATAAAGAAAGTACCCCACTGTATTGACCGAAAACATATTAACCGAATTCACAATTGACCGGAAGAAAAATTTACAAACATATATGAGAATTTACTGAAATCACAAAAAACAAAAACCACGATTTAACAAATCACGAATTTTCCAGTGAATTTAAATTCGATTAATTGTGCCTTCTTGTAAATTATTTATTTTATAAATTGTCAGCATTGACTTCATTTATGAACTTGAGATTAGATTAATTTTTCATTCATAATTCATATTCGGTTGAATTTTCCAATTTTGATTGATTGTTACCCTATTTCCGATGAATTATGCTTATTTATATTCGATACATTATGTCATTTATATTTATACATTGGTGAATAGTGCGAATTTGGTAAATTTATCATTGAAGAATTGATATTCGGTTAATTGTTCATTCGGCCGGCAAATACAAATTAAAAATAATATATGTAATCAAAATCAGGCAATAACCAAAAAAATTTTCGTTGGCCTCTAGAAATTAAAAATATAAGTTTATCTCAATTTAATTTATATAGACAAAGAGCTGACAACAATTTATGTAATTCAAAACAACAAACATTTAATTTTTTCGGTATAGAATCTTCGAATTGCAATGAAAAGAACTGGTAGCTAACCATACATCAATCAGAGTTGTATAATAAACTAGGCGAGCAATTTTTTACATATATAAAATTTTAAATGATTATTTTGTTTTTCGTTAATCATTTGTAGGGTTAGTGGCTGGACTCCCTTTCATTTTTCAGTAAAGTTTATAGAGTTTGCATAATAAAATTTAAAAAAATTGACTGAAAATCGAATATAAATAAAATCCATTGCTTATCTCTTTAACTAAGTAAGTTCCCAATGTCAGGAAATTGATTATATATGCTTTTTTTTACTTTTATTTATATTATTCATCTCTTTTGGACCAGTTTTTTTTTTAACAAAATTCCTGTATATAAACAAACTTGCAATTAAAACCCAAAGGGGAATCCCGATATCACGATTTTTATGAAGAAAATTAAAGCTTATACAAAGAATAACGTATATAACTTATCGTGACTGTTACGTCTCAGGGGAATTTAAATTGGGATACAATTTTTGATTTGGTTAAAATATATCAATTTAGTATAAATAATTGTAACCATGAGGAAAAATTATGAAATATTTTATTGTTTTTTACATTTCAAATTGAAATAATTTTATTCTCTTTTTAAACAATATCAAAAATTTTGTTAAATTTTATTATTCCCAAAAAATAAAAAAAGAAAAATTATAATTTTTTAAATAAATATTTAAAATAAAAATAAACAAAATTAATTTTTAAATAAATTTTATTGTAAACACATTATTTTATAAACTAGGAAACTAACTTAGTAAATAAAATTTACTAAATTGTTTAGACCAAGAGAAAAGATTTCGTTGTTTAAATAACAAAAAATTATATGTCGTCGTTGAGAAACGTATAATTTCTTTGTTTATTATTTAATTTTAAGCTTTTTCTATGAAATTTTGTTTTTTTCAAATTACAAATGTAAATTAAATTATTTATCCGTAAAAGTCAGGGCTTCTTAACTGGTTAATTCAAGAAACCATTATCATTGAGAGCCATAAATGTTCCCAAGGACAGTGAACAAAAGAAAGTAGTTCTAGGTTAAGACTAAACTAACATTTTAGTTGATGACGTACGGCTACCAGTACCTTTTCTTACTGTAATTTAATTAATTTGCAAAAGCAATTCAATGAAATCATTAGTTCGCGTTTCCAAGCTTTTTTATATAGTGGTGAAGAGATTAAACAACAAATTTCCACTTAAATTAAAGAAAATTAACTAATTTCAATACATGAATTATAACAAACGCAACCAATACATGGAAGTTAAAGAAAGTTAAGAAATGTTCATGGTTTTTTATAAAAAATGAATCAGAAGAAAATAATGTGTCAAATGATAATTAGATGTTTAATTTATAACTGACAAAAACCAAAAATATTTGAAAAACAAAATAAAATTTAAAAATTTGCCTCTGCACGTATGAAAGTTAACAAAAAGTTAAAAATTAATGTAACCTTAAACATTCTAACAGAATCAAATGAGTACGTACTCATCTAGTTATACACTTCTTAACATTTTTGTGTATTGCGTTTATTAAAGATCAGGCTTTAATAATTTAAAAAAAAAAATTAGGGGATCGTTAAAATTTATAATTATTTTGGGAGAAAATAGCAAGAATATTGTTTAAAAATTACATTTCTTAATAATCAGAGTACCGAATAGCCGAATACCAAAAAAAAAAAAAACGTTTAGAAATCACTGGTTTAAATTTTTTGGAAAATATTTGTGAAGGGATTTAAATTTCTAGATTGAAATTGAGGTTAGTTAAACAATTTGTAATTTATAAACAATTTATATAACGATTAATATAATACAATAAATATTAATGTTTAATTAAGAATTCATTAATGATATTAAAAATTTATGATTCGAGAATATTCCGAATGTTAAATATTGGACAATTTCGACCTAGTCTTGAGCTGATTAATAACTATATTAGAAACTCAAATTATTAACAATTTCAAATTTTGGATTTACTTTGTACGAAGTCTTGAGCGATAAATTATAAATGTTTAGAAACTCAAATTTATAATTCGATTATTCCCAGTTTCAAATATTGGACTATTATATAACAAGCCTTTAGGGATGATTAATACACTTAAGAAACTCCATTAATCAAAATTTTGTGAATGATTATTATTGTTAATTTAAATGTTGAACGTGTTTTGGACCAAGCCTTTAATAAATTTTCTTTAAATTCGATTAATCGCAATTTTAAAATTTATTTATATTAATATTCCAATTTCAAAAATAGATTTGAACTTGAAAAGGTCTCGTATAAATTATTTTATAGTATAATTTTGAAATATTCTAAATATAACCAAAATTTACAATAAACAATAATAAAAACAAGTCTAAAATTATGAAATATATTACACAACTATACTGAACATATGTAAAAAGCCAATTTTATTTTGTCAAAACATAATTAAATAGCAATAGAATTTATCTAAAAACATAAAAACCAAATTTTTAAGCAATCATCAAATAGAAACAGAACAAGTTTTTATAAAAATTACAAATTTACAAAAAGCACAAAAAAAATATTGTAAATTAAAAGAAAAAACTTTAAAAAAAAATATTATTTTTTCATATTACATAACACAACAATTTTTAGCATAACACTTTTCATATTTTCATATTTCCTAAATTTTTTCTTTTGCTGATTTAATTATTTAAAGAAAATTATAAAAAGAAAAACCAATAATAATGAAAAAATCAATTTTGAATTATATATTTTTATACTGCTGCACAACAGAATTGAAAATTTACGTTAGAAATCCAGCAAATAATTGATGATTTGTTGTGAAATTAGCAGCTGATGTTGTTGTTGAAGATGATGAAGAATTAATATTTGAAGATATCCCGCCACCCATATAACAATGACGACAAGAAAACTACTGACATAATAAAATTAATAATACAAAAAAAATAAGTACACTTTTTTTTAACAAAAATTAACACTTTTTTTTATTAATTATATTTTTCTGGTCTTCCTCTATATAATAATTACAAAAATGTGAAGTGAACAAAATTAAATTAAATATTTTTTTTTTAATATTTTTGTATATTGCCACAAAGAGGTCAAGGAAAACTAACCAACAACAAAATTATACATAAAAAAAAAAATTCACATAAATTTTTTTTTGTAATAGAAATTAACTTTGTAATGTAAATAATTTCCATAAAAGAATTATTTAAAAATATTTTCTATTATTATTTTTTGTTACATTTACACATTAATTTTATAGAAATTAAATTTTGTGTTTAGAAATTAATATTTTATTACAACACGACGACGGATTTACTGAAGAAAAATAAAACGTTAAAAATTTATTATAAAAATTTCAACTCGTGAACCGAAAAAAAAAAACTGAATGAAGAAAGAATAAAAAAAAAACTAAAAGGAAAATATATTACAAAAAATCATCTCACACTCACGTCATAATTTCAAACTTGTCATTGAACATTGCTGCCAACTATTTAATATTAAAAAAAAAAATGAATTGGAATTGAAATAATTTTATTTTTCGTTAAATTGTCAGCACTTGTAGTTGAAAATGAAAAATAAAAGGAAAAATTGATAAAGATTATATAAAATTTTGATAAATTTACAATAAATTTTTATAATTTCTGAAAGAAATTTAATAAAATTTATAGTGTAATCTTAGAAAATTGAATTTTATAGAATGATTTTATGAGATGCATTTTATAATGAGTAGTTTTAGATGAAAATATTTGAAAAACTTATTTAATTTCATCAATTTTGTTTTTGATTTAATTTTTACATAATCAGTAAATAAATTATTTGTATTTCTTCATATAGTGACAATTTACAATTGTCCTACACAAATTCCATTCACAATATACAATTGTTGTTGAATTATTTTTTAAGATATATCAACTACTAATAATTTCAATTACAGACCTAGTTGATTTCAATGTAAATAAATATACTAGTTAAGGTTTTTCAATTTTGAAACTATCCTATTATTATTTATCTCATAATTATTGACTATTTACAATATCTCTGTATAAATTCTGTACAGAAAATACATTCTTTTATGGAAAATTATATGTATTTAAATTGGATTTTTATATAATAAGTTTTTTAAACCATTTATTATTATTGTTAACCATGGATTTCAAACTGTAATCTTTATTTTATGACAATTTAAATATTTAATATTTAATTTGGATAATCTCTTTTCCACTACAAAATTGATTTGTAATTTTTTCATTAATTTGTTACCTGCAAAAACATGATACAGTTTCTTCACCATCCAATGGTAAAATAATATTTGTATCATTTGCAGAATTGGATGAAATTGTTGATTGATTATCCAATGAAGATGATGATGTTGATGGTATAGCTGAATATCGTATAACTAATGATTTAACCCGATTATTACCAGGAAAATTAGATATTGCCCACATCATTATTACAACAATAATTGACAAAATAAAAGTGTTTAAATGAAAATTACCCTCTCTAATAATAAATCTCTATATGCACAAATAATTCAATTACAACTAAAATAACAAAAATAAAAAATATATTTTTATATGAGGTGATGAGGTGTAAAAAACTCTTTAATTGAATTAAAGTGTCAAGGATTTTTTTGAAAATATATAAAAAAAAAAAAATTTATAACTATTGACAAAACAACAAAGTTTTCATTAGAAGGGCACACAAAATAAACATCAAAGTTTTTCATCATCATAAATGAAATTTGCAATAAAATCTGTTAAAATTTATTCCATAAAAGACCATTTTATAAATTCTCCTCCCCCTGATAAACAGTAATAATTATCAGTTTTTATAATACCCAAAATCATACACTATCAAAAAATATCGATTAAAGGATAATCAAAATTTCGTTTTATTATCCACACGAAAAAAAAAATTGTATGTACATATATATATATATAGACATCAGGCCATATGAGTCCATGTTGAATTATTTATTGATTTTGTTATATTTACGTAACCAACTAAAAAAAAAAAACTTACCCTAATGATAAAAGCCAATCTACTGTTTCCCGTATATAATCTGGAAGCATATTATATTTTTGAAATTATAATTAATTTTCTCGGTTAATTAATATTCCAAAAAAAAAATGTTGAATCCTTTTCTTAATACGGGAAAATGTTACAATTTTTCTTCTTAATAATTATTATATATTTTTTTTCCACACACTTCAAAATTTTCTTTTCGATTTTTCCTTCTTTTCAACCACACAAATAAAAAAAAAACACTTTTCTCTTTCATACAAAAAAAATGCAATCCAAGCCAAATTATCAGCTGGCTTTGACATTTTATGAAAATTTTTTATTCAAAAATATTCAATATTTCACCACGATTTTATTCAAATTTTATCTTTCCAAAGTGATTATTTGTGTGTGTTTTACACGGTTGAGGAAAAATGTCTGCGGTTGAAAATAATGGAATTTTGGATAAAAGCATTCTTATATGAAATTAATGCCGTATTTAAAAGTTATACTATTTCAACAAATATGGATATATGAACTAACAGAAACTTACCAAGTCTGAGAAGGAAATATATCACATATGAATTAAATACAACCTTGTTGGACATAAGAAATGTTATTTAAGCCGCCCTGCAGTGTCCATTAAATTTCTATTTCCACTCAAACACCATTGATTATCAGGTGCTCATAAATGAATAAAGATTGATCTTATTATGTAAAAAACAAATTAATCAATCATAAGGCCATAAATTAGATCATTCTTGTAAATATATTCACAATAAATGTATCTTGAGTATTGAATCATTCCATTAACTCTTCCAATTTACGAACAAATAAACAGTTTTATAAATTTCCCAAAGCTGCAGTTAAATTGTAATACCCAATTTTAAATTCATACATTTTTATAATTTTTGTTATAAGTATTTTACAGGACTTCCATAGAAAGTGATCTCATATTTAATTGATCCTATTGGTGTTCTTGGTATACAAATAATATGATGTTAGTTAAATCCTTGATATTGTTCGAAGAAGGAAAAAAGGACAATTACAATAAATTAAATATTATAACTTGTTTTTACAATTTTTTAGGAGTAAATAGTTCTTTTATTTTATAGCTTTTTTATAACATTCATTCAAATAAATTGTTTACATTTCGTGGACAACAGAGCTTGTGATCGAATTTCTTGAAGTTCAGTGGAACAACAGTCATTCTTTTTTTACTTTACATATATTTAATTGCACATAATAGTTTCTAATTAGATAAATTTGTATATAAATTAATAATAACTGATAGTATATTTTTAGTTAATTGGAATAATACAACATATGCATCATTATCATAATTCAATCAGGCTGAATGAGTTTAATACCATTTAAAATTATTTTCGGTGTGGTTTAATACTTTTAATACATTCGAGATTAATGGACATATTTGCTTTTGCATTTATATTCCGGAAATTTACATTATAGTGTACCCTTTTACTATATATAGTCAGAGTTTAACGGTACATTCGGTTAATTAAATTCCGTCAATTATTTTCAGTTAATTTATTCATTATATTTATTTCTATTTCATATGAAAAAAAACTGCATATTAAAACTGGCATTGGTTAGGACAAAAACAAACAAAAAAAACAAGCAATTTATATTTAGTTTTTTATTAGTTACTAACTACAAATTATTAAAATAGTAAAATAATTTTTTTTAATAATTTTTCACTTATATATTTTCAAATTTATGAAATCACTATATAAAGATATTGTCTTTGGAAAAATATTAAGATATTTGATTTTATAACTTTATTCAAACAAAAAAAGTCAAAAAAATGAAAATTAGAAAATTCTCAATTTGACTGTCAAAATAAAGGTGTAAGGGAATGTCAAAAAAATGGTATGTGAGTTGTATATTATTTTTTGTGTTGGAAAATTGAAAAATTCAAGACCTTCAACAAGACAACAAAAAAAAACCTAAATTGAAAAAATTTCAATAATTTTTTTTCTTCACATTCTTGGATATTCTTTTTTGTGTTTCTTTGTTTGTACTACGTTCTTATTTATTACAAAACTTTTTTTTTTAATTAAATTCAACAAAAATAAAATGGATAACAAGATTACCAGAAAATATACTGTTTTTGATGACAACAACGATTCCTCATCTGAGGAAAAAACTGACGCAACTCCAGAGAATATGAAAAAAATCGATGATGTCATTTTATCATCAATAACAGACAACAAAACTAGTTTTAATAATTATGGTAATGTGGAAAAAACATCAATTAAAGAAAATATTTTCAAAACCACAGACACAGCAGGTGTAGTTTTAAATGATGAATTAAAAATTATTGAAGATGAATCACCACCAAATTCGCCAATAAGTAGTATAAATGATATTAGTAATAATAGTAGTGCTGCACAGCAACAACAAAATTTAGCATTTACAATAGATTTTGTTGGTGGTAATACACAAAATAATACAAAATATAAAACAATGCTTGAACGTTTTCAAAATCGTCATAGACGTGGTGCATCTATGTCCAAATTAGATAATAATATTAATTGTGATGATAATTGTAATAATAGTTGTAGTAATAATAAAATAATTTCTAGTCCAATTGTAACAAAAACACCACGAATTTCATCATCATCATCAACAGCAACACAAAATCGTGATAGTCGAAAAAATTATAATGATACTGAAGCTGGTAAAATTAAATTACGTATAAGAGAACGTAGTACATCGAATGTTAAAGATCCACTGAAAAGGCATAGTTGGTCACCACGTTCTAGTACTGTTGAACCAAATTTCTCAACGAAAATAACAACAACAGCCGAAAATCTACAACAAAAACAGAATTCACATCAAAATACTCAAAATAAATTGAAATCAACAATTACCGTATCAAATAAGGAACAACGGCAGCCAATAAATAATGAAAAATTACATCAACAGCAACCAAAATCGCAAACTTCTACTGAAAATAGTCGAAAAACTTCAAATTCTGGTATTTATAAACAATCAGGCCGAAATGATTTTGCACCACGATCAACAGCAATGCAAATGGCATTAGATAAAATTGATTTTCTTGGTTTACAACCACCATTAGATAATTATATTGAATCAAATAAAAATTATAATTTAATAGATGGTTGCGATGGTGATAATGGTGGTAATGATGATAATATTAGTGAAACTGGTACATATACATTAGATGGTGATAATTATACCGAAGAACAAAAAGATTTAATGAATATTGATAAAACTTTATCAGAAATGGGACAAATAAGTAATGAACGACCATCAGAATTATCTATTTATTCATTTAGTTCAATAAAATCACAACAACAAGAACACGAACAATCTGAAAAACGATATAAAAATAATATTCTTGAAGTTAATTATTTTCATGATGCAACAAATGTTGAACAAATAACAAAACCAAAAATATCATATTTAGAAAAAATTAAATCAAAAGTTAAAAATTTTACAAAATCACCAGATAAAATTATTAATAAACAACAACAGCAAATGTGTTCTAGTGATAAAGGTACATTTACAAGTATTACAACAAGTGGTATATTAGCTAAAAAATTAACATTAGATCCAAATCCAAAATTAAATTATCGTAAAAATAGTTTAACAACATCACAATTGGATAGTTCTGAATATATTGGTAATGATTATATAATAAAATCATCAGCAACACCAATAACAAATATAAATAATTCCGAACCATCATATTATACATCTGGTGTATTTACTGATCATGAAAAAGCTGAATATCATTTATTAAATAAACAACAACAAAATAATAGTGATGGTTGTGATGAATGTGATATAGAAAATGAACCACAACCATTAACACCAGATTGTACATCCATAAATAATAAAATGGATTTTAAAAAATATTCTGATACAGCTGGTTTAAAAACAGCCCAAACTAAATCTGATTGGATTCAAGAATGGGCTAGAAATGCAAGAGCTAGAAGTGTTTCTACAACAACAACATCATCATCAGTTAATAATAGTAATAAAAATGATAAAATTATAAATGATTTAATGTCACGTAGTTATAATTGTGAAGCTACAAATGAAAATCAATCTGAATTAATTGATAATATAAATTATAGTCCTGGTAATAGTGATTATATATATAATCGTAAAAATAATAGTAATTTATTATATAAAAATATAAATTCATCAGCAATAAATGAAGAACGTAAAAAATCATTAAGTGAATTAATATTAACTGGTCGACCACCAGTTAGTCCATCAAAAATACCATCACCAATGCATTCAATTGGACGTTCTAGAAGTATTAACAAAAATAATAATAATAATAATTGTCGTAGTAGTTTACAAGATTTATCACCAGCATCACAATTTGATACAAATACTGATATTTATTTACAAAAAACAGCTGCTGCTATATCAAATTTAACACAAAATTTAAGTAGAAAAAATTCTATAAGAAGTTTAAATTCAATAAATTCACCACGTAAAAATTTACAACAGCATAATATGATAAATAATGATAATAATTTATTTAAAATGCCAACAGATAATGATAATAGAAATAATATTATACAACATAAAAGAAATTTATCTTTTGATTATCGATTACAAAATAATTCTAATAAAAAATCAATGTCAAATAGTTTAAATGAAACAATTAATGACTATCGTTTACCACGGCCACGTATTAACTCATTTGATTCAAATAATTTACAACAATATAAAAATAATAATAATAATAGTAACTGTTCACCAAGACAACTAGCTAGTAATTATATTGATCAAACATTAAAATTGATTAAACAAAATCATCATCAACAGCAACAGCAATCATTATCACCACTTCGTAGGTCATCATCCTTTTCAACAAATAAAATTGGTAATTTTTTTATTTTATTGATTTATTTAATTTATTCAACTAATTTACAAGAAATTTTGTAATTTTCTTTAATTGCGGTGTAATTTCCAACTAATTATTATTTGCGGATTTTTTTCTATGTTTTTGGTTCGAATTACCCTAAAAATGGTCGAATTCAGATTTGATAAATCCTTTAATTTTTCAGATTATATTCAGAAATAGCGAATACTTAAATCTCTATGAAAAAAATTAGATTTAACAACTTTTACCAGAATATTATTTTACAAATTATTCATTGCTATTTTTAGTTTCGATTTGGAACAAAATTTATTTCATTGGAATTCTAAGTTTATTTCTAGTTTTTGGAACTTAGTTGGGTTTAACAGGTTTAACAAATTAAATATATTAGTTCATATTTGTTGGGTATACGTTGATAAGTAAATTGAAAAATAGTTTATTCCACTGGGAGTAAATTCATTAAATCGCTACTTTTAATGTATCATAAATTTTTTGTTTTATTATTAAAATATAATTTCTTTTTATAGGTCGTATGACACCACCAACAACAGCAAACAAATCAATATTACCAGCAACATCTGTTATTAATAATCAGCGATATAATAATAATAGTAGCAACAGTCAATCGACAACACCAAAAAATTCATTACAAAAATCAGCTAGTAGTAATAGTTTTCGGAAAATGTATAGTAATGATTATGATGATAGTATTCAATATTATATAAATGATGAAGATGATTTAGATTATTGTTCATCGGAAGAGTTTGATGATCAAATTGAATCATCAGAACAACAGCAACAACAACAACAACCAGATATTCCATTAACAAATACACGTTATAATAAAGCATTGTTAATGCGTATTGAAAATAGTAAACAAAAAGTTGCAGGCGGTGGTAATAGTGGTGGTACTACAACAAAACCAGCTCCTGGTGGTGTTATGGCATGTCCAAATACACCAGAAATGCCAAGACGACAACAAAATATACAACAACAACAGCAACAACAACGAAATTCAATGAGACAATCAGTACCAAGAGATTCTAGTTTGAATCGTTTAAAAGGTGATGTGCCAAATTCATTAGCATCAGCTAAAAAACAATTATTACAAACGGCAGCATCAAATTCATCATCATCATCAACGAAACCACAACCAAGATATTTAGATATATCAAAATATAAACCACAGCAAGGCAGTGGTAATACATTTTTAAAGAAAAACGAATCAAAAATTACATTGAAAAATGATATTCGACGTAGTCCAAGTAGTGTTTCAGTTAGTTTAAGTCGAAATGATCCGTCTAGAAGTAGTAGTCGAAGTACTAGATCAACTATTGGTGGAGGAAGGCCATCAAGTGCTGTTAATAAGAGAGATCAATCAAGTAAGCAACAAAAAATAATAATAAATTGTGTTCACTAATATTTTTCTCTTTACTTTATTTTCTATTATTTCCATATCGATCAATTTTTTTATCGCTCAATTCTGTTTCGAAATTATATAATGAAAAAAAATTTTACTTTTTTTTTTTTAGTCTCTAAACAAAAGGAAACCGAATTAGCAATGTGGAAACGTCGTGCCACTTATGATCCTATGAAAGCAGCTGCCGAAGATAAACGAAAAAAAGAAGAAGCAAAAAAATTATTAATAAAATCAACTGAAAGGTAAACAAATTATTATACAAGAAAACTTTTAATATTTCTTATATTTTCGAAATTTTAAATTAATTATTTTCAGTTTTTATATTATTTTTCGTTAAAATTTTTTATTCGAAACAGAAAAATAAAAAAAAAAAATATTTTTTTTTTATTAATTTTTTTTTATTTATGTTTTTTTATTGTTCATAGGCCGTCGAGATCTCCTTTTCGTAGGAGTGATTTGTGACCCGGGCTTTTAGTGACCGATTTTTAAACAAAAAAAAAATCAAGTTTTTGTTTATTTTAAATTACGAAAAAAAAATATAAAAAAAATCAAGGGGAATAACATAATTACAATACAATTCGAACCATAAACAAGAAAATACATTTTAATCGATATTTTTATTTTAAAAAATTAGGATAAACACTAAAAAAAATAAAATAAAAAAAAAAACAATTCTAGTCAAAAGTTTGTGGATGAATAAATTTGGAAGAGTTTGGATACAAAAACCCAATTTGTTATATACTAAACAAAAATAAAGTAAATAAATTAAGGAACAACAAACAAACTAATAATATTTATTTTTGGAATTGTTTTGCTCCAAAAAAAATTTTTATGTTCGTTTTGCTCTGTGTGTGTTTATTCATTTTGTTGTTGTGTTCTTTCACACAATTCACCAATTTTTTTTTTTTACATATAATTTGTAAGCTTTCATTTTGCAAAATTATTATAAATTCAATTTTAATACGCAAATTAGAAAATTGTTTAAATGAAATTTCACTTTTTAGTTCTGGCTTATCCACTTTTTTTTTAGAGAAATGCTAGGCGAAAAGTATATTCGAAATTCAAATCGTTATTATTCGATTTGTCGCGACAAATCGTTAATTCTTAAACGATTTAGATCATATATTTTACATTATTCCGCGTTAATTTAATTAACCTGGGCATGAATCATTAGCGATTTTATAATAAACTGTCGTGTAAAATTACGATACACGACTGTCGTCATTTTACGAATAGTATGAAATACTATGAAGTCTGGTGATGGGTTGGATGGTCAAAAAAAAAAGTTCGCTCAAAATTTTTTTCTAGGCGTTTCCGAGGTCGGGGAGTCCGAAAATGCAAAAAAAAAAAAGTGTCCGGGGGACGCGTACGCGTACGCGTACGCTTTTTATGTGCGCAGCAACATCTCCTAGAACCGCTTGTCCGATTTTAATGAAATTTGGCACACAGGCTCTAACATACCTCGCGCAGGTGCCGGTACAAGATGAGATCGATCCTTTCAGTGGGACCATGTTAGATTTCCCCATTTATGTGGCAACCTACGTGTTTTTGTTCTACGGGAAAATGTAAAAAAAAATTTCATGTCTCAGATTTGGATGAAATTTAAAACATAGGTTGGTATCATGATTGTCCACAAGCCTACTAAGATACAGGTCTGTAACTTCAGGGGGTCCCTGGTAAAATTTCCGATTAAAATTTCGTATACTCTAGACCAGTGATTCCCAAACTTTTTTTATTGGCGACACACCTTTTGTGTTCATTTACTATCGCGACACTCAGTTAATTTTTTTTTTTAAAAATATCTTAAATGCATAAAATTCAAGTAAGTTTCAAATATTATTCAACAATTGCACGGTATACCTATTTAATTTATTTGTAAATAACATAGGTAATATAATATAAAAATTAGTTAATGAGAATAATGTGCTTGTTTTTTTGCACACAATTTTTCAACTCTGTGTCGAATTGCTGACAAACATACTTGCATTTCCTGTTCAACACTTAAAATTAAAATGCTTATTTTTGATATTCGTAAGTGTTGAAAATCCAACTTTACACAAATATGTCGTGGAAAACGCCAAAAGAAGATCAATAGCTTTGTTACCAATCTCTGGACAAGTTCTACGAAATTTAATCCAGAAATTTTCTAAATGAATTTCATTGGTTGGTCTGAATTGTAATCAGTTGTTCTTGTTCTACCAATTTAACACTTTAATTTATTGTATATATTACCGAAAGGATTACGAACCCAATCAAATTCATTAACGATGAGTGAGGGAAAATAAAACCTAATACATTCATGAAGATATGATAAATGGATTTGTAACACAAATCTTCACAAGACCATTCTTTATAAAAAAAATTCATACGTTCTAGAATAAAAAAAATTACCAACTATTTTCTTAGAAAACTAAGAAAATGATTGGTGTAAAAAACAATGTATGAAAATAATTATTGATCTCGTTTGTTTGTAACACCTTTATAAAATGTTCTGTTATATTTTTAAAATTTTACGACACATCTACAAATACTTGCCGACACAGTGATGTGTCGCGATGCATAGTTTGGGAATCACTGCTCTAGACCATATAGTAATTTTTATCTAATTAGCATAAATTTTGGTACATATGATAGTTTCCGTATGTACTTGGTGTCTGTAAAATTTGAAGTCAATACTTCAGTGGGTCCATGTAAAAATCCGTAATTACTTTTCATAAGTTCAACTATCTATATCTACCGTACCTTTCACCCAATTTCAATGATATTGAACACACAGTTTCATTTAGTTATCTATTTGATACTCCAGAAATTTGTAGTTGGTAGGTACAGTACGTTCATGGGAAACTAATATATGAGCAACTTAGTTTCCGAAGAATATTTTCTTTATGCTCTACAGCTTGTAATTATTATCCGATTTCAATGAAATTTGGTACACAGGTTAAGTTCATGATTCTACATTGGTTGACCAAAAACAGGTTAGTAGGATTAGGGGGTCCATGTTAAATTTCCGATTTAATTTTTAATTTTTTTTTTTTCATATGTTCTACAGCATATAGTAATTGTTAACCGATTTCAAAGATATTTTATATATAGGCTAATTTTGGGATCTAGTTGGCTCTCCCGAAATTTGGAGACCTTCAGGGGGTTCCTAGAAAACAGTTTTAGTTTCCGAATTTTATATAATTACGTGTTTTATAGCATGTAATTATTATCTGATTTTAATGAAATTTGGCACAAAGGTAGACCTTCTGATTATGCATGTGTTGGCCATGTTAGAAGTTAATACCTTCAGGGGGTCCATGCTAAAATTTCCGATTAATATTTCATATGTTCTAGAACATATGGTAAATATTATTCAATTTCAATGAAATTTTGTACACAGGTTGGATTCGTGATTACGCATGTGTAGACTAAGGTAGAAGTTAGTAGCCTGAGGGGGTCCATGCTTAAATTTCCGATTAATATTTCATATGTTCTAGAACATATGGTAAATATTATTCAATTTCAATGAAATTTTGTACACAGGTTGGATTCGTGATTACGCATGTGTAGACTAAGGTAGAAGTTAGTAGCCTGAGGGGGTCCATGCTAAAATTTCCGATTAATATTTCATATGTTCTAGAACATATGGTAAATATTATTCAATTTCAATGAAATTTTGTACACAGGTTGGATTCGTGATTACGCATGTGTAGACTAAGGTAGAAGTTAGTAGCTTGAGGGGGTCCATGCTAAAATTTCCGATTAATATTTCATATGTTCTAGAACATATGGTAAATATTATTCAATTTCAATGAAATTTTGTACAGAGGTTGGATTCGTGATTACGCATGTGTAGACTAAGGTAGAAGTTAGTAGCCTGAGGGGGTCCATGCTTAAATTTCCGATTAATATTTCATATGTTCTAGAACATATGGTAAATATTATTCAATTTCAATGAAATTTTGTACACAGGTTGGATTCATGATTACGCATGTGTAGACTAAGGTAGAAGTTAGTAGCCTGAGGGGGGGAAGAAACCACTGTTTGTTACAAAGATAATGTTAATTACAAAAAACTTTTGGACATAAATCGCTGTTAAACAACATACTATGAGTTATCTGCTCCCCCTAGTTAGCAGCTTTTTTTTATATATGATGAAAGGCGATTAAAATGCTGTCGTTTTTAATTCATATAAATTTCAAAATAATTCAAACCAATTTATATAATTATGAATTACTATAATGCTATCGAGTAAATTTATTAAATAAAACGATAGTTACTTGACGATATCGTTTGGCAGTCATAAAGTTTCAATAGTGCGTTTGACATATAATATTACATATTTGAAATAATCATTTATATTTCCCAATTATATTTATCGTATAATATTTTGTTTTCTTTCGCCATTGTATAATTCATTTTTCTTCAAACGAAGACATAATTACTTTGATAAAAATTTATAAATTTCTCTGTCAAAAGTTAGTTGTGAATGTGCTCAAAATACATTGAAAATTTAAATTATCGAATTTCTGGGTTGCGGTGTGAATGTTTAACTTATCCCTAGTCCCTATACATTTTGTATTAGTTGAAATTTTCGTTGACGCAAATTGAACCGCTCCTGCATAACGCGTTGAGACTAACTTGGTTATAACGAGTTAGCTTGTGATCATAAATTACATATTTAGAGATACACTACTATCGCTATCACGTCTTGTTATAAATGCCCATATAATTATGTGTAATATTTCGTGGCATTTTGTTATTTTTTTTATCAGAAAACCTCAAATCACTACACAGATTTAGGTTTTCTGAAAACGTTACAACGAATATTCCCAATAGAACACTAGTGGCAAGCTTACAAATGGAAATTGTATTACAAGTTTTCCTATATATTTAAATCACAAATTTTGGCTTTTTTGACCAGCAAATTCAGCAACATTTCATTTATGCATAATAAATAACATTATCAATAACAAAAATTTGGCATTAATCAATTTAACCAATACAAAATTTGGATATAAACTTTTAGTCCATCACAAATTGCATTTTTTATTATTATATTCATTTTTCATTATTTCTTCTCTTAATTCATGTAAATTCTCATTTTAATTGCCATTTATTTATTAAATTTTTTATTTTTTTCATTTAAAATTATAATAAAAATATTTATTTTGTGAATATATAAATTTAAATATACATTTTTTTTTTTAAATATTCATAATTATTTATATTTATTTATGTAGCTCATCAGTTTTACGTTCACAATCATTTCATTGTGGCGTTGGTGGATTAATAAATCTGGATAATAATAATAAAATTAATTTAACAAGACGTAATTCACAAACACCAGATGATAATTGTTGGACATTAATATCAAGTGATGATGAAGATGAAGAAGAAGATGGAACATTTATTTCTTCCAGCACAAATACAACTAATTGATCAGAATTTATATATTATAATTTAATATTTTTTATTACCTATTTCTTTAACATTTTTATTTTTCTCGTGTTCGATTACAACGATCAATTTTTTTTTTTATTTCTTATATTTATTTAATATTTTAATTATTTAAACAAAAATGCAGCAATATTTAAAAAATAAAACGAGCAACAATGATCAAATTTAATTATATTATTTATAGGATTAATAATTATTATAAAAAAAAAATTAAATAAAAAAAAATGAAATGTGATTATTTTTTGATTAAAATTATTGAAACGAAATTTTAAAATTATTATTAAAGAAATATTTTTTTTTAAAAAAAAAATAAAAAAAATTCAGTTTAAAATTTGAAAATTATTAAATTAAATGTGTAATATTTTATAATAATATATATTTATATATTTGTGTTTGTTAATTATATATTTGTTTATTATTTTTTTTTTCGAAATTTTGTAAATATTTATTAAAATCTCTGTTTATTAAAATATTTAATTAAAATTTGTTTCTCTATTATAATCTCTATACTATTAATAATAATAATAAAAAAAAAAATGTTTAACTTTAAAAAAATAATAATTGTTTTTTATTTATTATTGCTTATAAATTAAATTTAAATTAAATTTTTATTACAATTGTTTTTGGTCTGATCTTAATTGATTGTACAATAATAATAAAACATTAATATCGTAAGTTGAATCGAATAAATCAATCTCGACAAAACGTATTTTCAGTTAAGAGTAGTTTTAGTTTTAAGTATTCTATCTTGAGTTTAGTAGCTACTGTTACTAAAATTCGAATTTGTGTATTTATAGGTAAAACAATTCGATTATCTACATCTAATGGACGAAATCCATCAAGTGGTATTTCATTTGTTGGAATTATATAAGAATCAAATTCAGTATTTAAAAAATCTGAATATTCAGAACTTCAGTATCATTGATGGCTAATAGATTTTAATGTAATCATTGGTTCAGTAATTTCATCTAATAAATATAATAATCGTAAAGAAGGTAGTGCAATAAATAATAGAACGATTGCTGGGAGAATAGTTCAAATAATTTCAATATTTTGTCCATGCAATCGATTAGTATAAGTATTAAAAATTAATATTCTAATTTGTTCTAACTATACACAATTAGAATGCAAATGATTTTAGTTTGAAATATGTTAGGTTGAGTTGCAATACTAATGTAACTAAATTTATTAATTATAACTAATTAATTTGTTAATTAATCTGTAATATTTTAATTTGAGACGATGCAAAAATAAATTATTTTTCTAATAAATACAATTAGCGATGCGGGGCGTAATGAAGGTCGCCCCCCAATTAATACAATTAACGATACGGGGCGTAATAAAGATCGCCCCTAATAGCCTTCACAAAGACGAATGAGCAAATGCAGTATAAAAAATAATAATAAAAGGAATTAATGCGTGGAACCAGCAAGAGCATTCAAACAAAAATAGGTATCAGTTGTAATTGTAATACAGAACAAATAACATTTATTAACATATGCGGAATTGGAAGAAGCATATTTGTATTGGTTACCTCGAGGAAAAATGCTTTAGTGCAAATTCATGTCATTTGAAAACAACAATAACAACAATTAGTGATGGAAACATAACCAATGCTTTTGAAGAAAGTAATTTATTTTTTACTCTTTGACATTATCGTTATTTCAATTGCATTTTGAATTTTTTGATGTCAATGTTATGTTGACGTTATTTCCTAGAGAGCATTGATTTTAGTCTCTAGGTTCTGTTACCAAATATCCTTACGTGTCCTACGTGTAGAACAGTATTAATTACATAAAAAGTCAATAGGAATATTTTACATTTAAAGTTTACTTAAGTTTTTACCAGTCATATAAATTCATATTTTTGAAAAACATATTAGATTAGTTGAAATTTGAAATAAATAAATGTATAATAACAGAAACGTTCCCAAAATTCACTAATTTTAGGTCACAAATATTAAAAAGATTAAAATATAAATTTAACTAAGTTAACTAATTAACTTATAACAAAGGTTTTGTAAGATTTTTCGAACGTTCTGTTGATGAAAATTCTTAAAATTCGCAGGTCCCCAAGATAGAAATTTTCCCTTTTATAAAAACTTGTTAAATGATCGTTTATTTTTGAAAATATTGGATAATAATTTGTAGATATTGACAAATTATACTCGAATGAATGAAGTTAAATCTCCAAAAATTATAGATCATAGAACATTTTTAAAATTGAAAGTATAGAGAAAAAATGGGTCTTAAGTCTACTTAAAATAGAAAAAAAAGCATTAAAAGATGAGTTCTTAAAATAGAAAAAAAGTTGGCTATCCTTCTAGTTTTATGTTTAGAGTATGGATGGGCCACAGACAGAAAATACTGCATGCATTTTTGGTTTATTGTGATATTGATAAAATGGTTTTAGTGCAGCCGTGGTGTCGTGTTCGTGTCCAAAGGGGGTGCCTCACAGACGCATAGTATGTATTCCGCAGTTTCGTCCACATGTTGAGAGAATCTACATACCTAGTCCACTGGCAATTCGATTTTGTATAGTTGCATTGTTACAGTGACTTCTCTCTTATTTCACTGGCAATTCGATTATTTTATCCCTTCACGCTTGTTCTAATGGTATTTCCTGAGGTTGAATAGTTTTCTCATTTTGCAACGCCTGCAACCTGCAAGTATCGCCTTGACTCCTTGAGAAGCAAAGTTTTTAGAGTAACCTAAAGTTAAATGGTACATTTGCATATATATCGATGAAATACCGCCAGTTTTTGAATCGTGTCAATTTATTGTACGTATAATAATTTTTCAATTTAATAAAATCCATTAATATTTCCACAAGGTTTTCCCCTAGCAATAGAAATAATTGCAATTATTTCTCAATATTTAATAAATGTTTACATTCAGCCAACTGCTAACTAAATATACTTAAATATTTTTTTTAATTAATTTATTTGGCAAATGTCAATAGAACCTTCAATTTTATTTTATTAGTTTTTTATTTGTTATATTTTTCTAAATAAATTTTATTTCAGCCGCGTGGAACGTGGACCATTTATAAACTGAAAACATCTCGTTAATTTTTTTAAATGAATGCAGAAAACGACGCACAAACAACACTAATTAAATTTTTTTAAAATTAAAAGAACATATAAGTTAAATTTTTCAAAAATTTAAAAGAACATATTATTTTAATTTTTAAAAAATTTAATTAGTGTTGTTTGTACGTCGTTTTCTTCAATTGCTTTCAAAAATTAACGAGATATTTCCAGTTTATACTTACAATTCAACAGGCTGCAGCAGCCTGGAGCTCCTAGAGTGGTGTAACTTATTATCCGTATCCTGTAAAACCTTAGAAAGTTAATTACATGGACAAGAATACTACAGCAAACGATTTAATATACAAACTCTTCAAAATCATATTAAGAAAAATGTTAATCAGTTTTTGTTATTAAATAAAGTATTTTGGAAAAATAAATATAAATATTTGAAATATTTTATTTTATTTTCAGTTGGCTATTAATTCTCTAAATTAATTTAAATAATAAATTTGTGTTATATTTAAATTTGTCAGTACTTGTATAAAGAATACTCAAGATTTTTATTTTTAATTGTTTTGTTTTAAAAGTGATATTTCTGCATTCGTTATAAAACCTTCCATCTACTCAAAAAAATTATCGAATTAATAATTATCTAGGATCCTTAGTCTATCTGTTTCTCTTAAGACTGTGGTGGAACCACACAAGTCATGAAGTCTACTTTTTTTTGTCGACTATTTTTTCCAATAGAATTGACATAGTCCCGTCAGTACACAAATTAATGATTCTATGATTCTTGATGTTTATAGATTATAAACGTTGATTAGGTATTTTTATTTTAATAGTGATGACTCATAAGTAATCCTAGTAATGTTCGTGCAAGAAGCACAAGGAATTCATTGTATTCAATGTTTTGATATCTATTTCCCATTATTTAAATAAATAATTGAAAAATTAATCGAATTGGTTTAAACTATTTGATACTAACGAAAATATCTTATCTTTTTGAATTCTTCTTTTGAATATTGCCATAAATTGTCTGCAAGTTTCTTATTTTACTTTGAAAGCTTTTTGTCTTTACAAATTATAGTCAAATTATTAATGTTCTCTATTCCATAATTTGTATACATTCAGACTAACAATGCTTAATATTTGTTTAATACAAATATTAACTCTATCGATGCCATTTTTCCGAAATTTATTTGCAATAGTTGACTGGTAACGTAGAACCGGATTCTCCAATTAAAATTATTTCTTTACCAAATCATTTTTATGGTTTTATCGGATCTCCAATTATAATCTTCGATCGTTCTTGTAGAACTGCTTTATTCTATGCCAAAATATTGTTAAACGATTCTATGATAAGCTTCAATTATTACATCCTATAAAACTAAAACTACTCTTAAGTCTTAACTGAAAATACGTTTTGTCGAGATTGATTTATTCAATATATAATTTTGATTTTAAGACTGGTTGAAACCATTTGATGACAACAAATATCATACAATTAAAATTTTTCTTCATTATAAAGAAACTTAATGATTCGGATTTCAGAATTCATAAAAAATTAATATGTGATAGCATATGGCATCAATTAATTAAAATATAAATCGAGACCATATGCTTCCATGTGAAGGAATAAACTAATTCATATATAATTTACCAAATAATTTCAGAAACAAAAAATATTCGTTTTAAATAATCATTATATTAAAAATTCCAATTATTTTTGAATATCTATTTTAAAATTACCTTTCAATCCTTTAAATTATCTTCTTAAATTGGTTTTTATTTTTTGTTATCTCTTAACTTAAATATTATCTTGTCGTTAAATTTTCTATATAGTACTTTGAACATCAAAGTGTGATTATTCTAGCACAAAATAAAGTAAAGAAAAAATCATTTTTCTTAACAATTCTTTATACAATTTTTTAAATATTTCGTATAGCTAAAGAAATGATTAAAGTATGAATAACATAAAGAAATTTTAAAAAATTTCTATATGCATTTCAACAATCCTCATCAAATCTATATAAGAAAAATCATATATTTATGTGTTCATCCACTTTCACCTTTTCTAATAAAGGATATCAAAGGAGTTTTTTTCGTAGTATATTAATAAATGTTAAGATACCCATCATTATCGTTGTCGTCAATTTCCTTATATTCTCTGTCTGTTCTATGAGAAAATTGGGGTAAAGGATTTCCCAAAAATATTATATATTTTCTTGGTGTCTTTCAATAAATTTATATATGTAGTATAAAAAGCAACCACGAAAGACAGTACGTACAGGTCTAACAGAAGAAGAAGAAAAAAATCGAATAACGAATATTCAAATTCAATATCAATATAAAAATCAGTGAGAATGGAATCGCAGAAAGAAGTAAAGTATACGCGAACACAAAATTGTCCCTAGAGAATTTTGGATGATTGACTTGCTATTTTTTTCATTTTTATAATATCGTCACCTGAATGGTTAAGTGTTACTAATACTAATCACTACATCCTTCTGGCTAATTATGATTATATCCATTTTATTTATTTATGTGTCACTGAACACTGTGTTACATTTGCCGCTACATTTGCGTAGAAGCACGACTCTTCTCGAATTCATCTAGTCTATGAAAAAATCTGAGATCGTTCTATCCATATAGATAGAAATATCTGTAGGAAACTAATTGGTCTCCTTGCTGGTTACTGTTGGATCGGTAAACACGGTACTCATCTTGGAATTCCCATGTGATAGCTTATGCCGCTGTGGAGATGAAACTATAGATCTCACACTGGAATATCTAGTGTGTGATTGCGAAAGACTTGCGCGCGTCAGGTATCAATGCTTCGGACGTGACGTACTGCACGTTTGGTTGTCCCTTTCAACACTACCTTTGTGGAGTACTATTCTCTTCATAAAGGTACAAATAGAATTTTTGATAGGATTTTATCAATCTTGCATAGGGACCACAATGGCTCCATCGAGATCTCTTGTGATGCGTGTTGACCTTGTTTCTTCACGCACCCTTCTTAACCTAACCCAACCTTACATCGCGGTTTTTAAAATACGCTACACAACACTAAGTACAATGTGAACAAGATAATAATGTATTCAAGTGACGACAATATAAATTTATATTTTCTTTCTCAAAAACCATTTTTCATCTTTATTTTTTCAAATACCTTTCGACATAGAATACAAAAATATTTTAAAGAATATGATTTAAAATTTAAAAGATATTTTCAAATATCAAAGTAAAATCCTCGGAATGATAAACATATATCTTAATATATTTCAATTTTATTCCGATATTCTTTCAATTTTGTCCTTTTACATATTTAAATCAAGGAAATTTTCAAATTCGTTAATATATCCTACTACACACTATCACTTTATTATATGCAGATTTTAAAAAGAAAAGAAAATTTCTATTATTGATTTGAAAATTATTGTATTAAAAATTTGCATTTCTTTCCTTTTTTCTATTTGTAATAAAAGGATTTTTTTATACCCGCTACACCAACCCATCATAGTCAATCAATTGTTTTTATATATGTACTTAATCCCAAAGTAGATGATCCGTAAACGTACAACATTGAATATATCCTTTTACGAATAGTATGAAATACTATGAAGTCTGGTGATGGGTTGGATGGTCAAAAAAAAAAGTTCGCTCAAAATTTTTTTCTAGGCGTTTCCGAGGTCGGGGAGTCCGAAAATGCAAAAAAAAAAAAGTGTCCGGGGGACGCGTACGCGTACGCGTACGCTTTTTATGTGCGCAGCAACATCTCCTAGAACCGCTTGTCCGATTTTAATGAAATTTGGCACACAGGCTCTAACATACCTCGCGCAGGTGCCGGTACAAGATGAGATCGATCCTTTCAGTGGGACCATGTTAGATTTCCCCATTTATGTGGCAACCTACGTGTTTTTGTTCTACGGGAAAATGTAAAAAAAAATTTCATGTCTCAGATTTGGATGAAATTTAAAACATAGGTTGGTATCATGATTGTCCACAAGCCTACCAAGATACAGGTCTGTAACTTCAGGGGGTCCCTGGTAAAATTTCCGATTAAAATTTCGTATACTCTAGAGCATATAGTAATTTTTATCTAATTAACATAAATTTTGGTACATATGATAGTTTCCGTATGTACTTGGTGTCTGTAAAATTTGAAGTCAATACTTCAGTGGGTCCATGTAAAAATCCGTAATTACTTTTCATAAGTTCAACTCTCTATATCTACGGTATCTTTCACCCAATTTCAATGATATTGAACACACAGTTTCATTTAGTTATCTTTTTGATACTCCACAAATTTGTAGTTGGTAGGTACAGTACGTTCATGGGAAACTAATATATGAGCAACTTAGTTTCCGAAGAATATTTTCTTTATGCTCTACAGCTTGTAATTATTATCCGATTTCAATGAAATTTGGTACACAGGTTGAGTTCATGATTCTACATTGGTTGACCAAATTACAGGTTAGTAGGATTAGGGGGTCCATGTTAAATTTCCGATTTAATTTTTAATTTTTTTTTTTTCATATGTTCTACAGCATATAGTAATTGTTAACCGATTTCAAAGATATTTTATATATAGGCTAATTTTTGGATCTACTTGGCTCTCCTGAAATTTGGAGACCTTCAGGGGGTTCCTAGAAAACAGTTTTAGTTTCCGAATTTTATATAATTACGTGTTTTATAGCATGTAATTATTATCTGATTTTAATGAAATTTGGCACAAAGGTAGACCTTCTGATTATGCATGTGTTGGCCATGTTAGAAGTTAATACCTTCAGGGGGTCCATGCTAAAATTTCCGATTAATATTTCATATGTTCTAGAACATATGGTAAATATTATTCAATTTGAATGAAATTTTGTACACAGGTTGGATTCGTGATTACGCATGTGTAGACTAAGGTAGAAGTTAGTAGCCTGAGGGGGTCCATGCTAAAATTTCCGATTAATATTTCATATGTTCTAGAACATATGGTAAATATTATTCAATTTCAATGAAATTTTGTACACAGGTTGGATTCGTGATTACGCATGTGTAGACTAAGGTAGAAGTTAGTAGCCTGAGGGGGTCCATGCTAAAATTTCCGATTAATATTTCATATGTTCTAGAACATATGGTAAATATTATTCAATTTCAATGAAATTTTGTACACAGGTTGGATTCGTGATTACGCATGTGTAGACTAAGGTAGAAGTTAGTAGCCTGAGGGGGTCCATACTAAAATTTCCGATTAATATTTCATATGTTCTAGAACATATGGTAAATATTATTCAATTTCAATGAAATTTTGTACACAGGTTGGATTCGTGATTACGCATGTGTAGACTAAGGTAGAAGTTAGTAGCCTGAGGGGGTCCATGCTAAAATTTCCGATTAATATTTCATATGTTCTAGAACATATGGTAAATATTATTCAATTTGAATGAAATTTTGTACACAGGTTGGATTCGTGATTACGCATGTGTAGACTAAGGTAGAAGTTAGTAGCCTGAGGGGGTCCATGCTAAAATTTCCGATTAATATTTCATATGTTCTAGAACATATGGTAAATATTATTCAATTTCAATGAAATTTTGTACACAGGTTGGATTCGTGATTAGATTACGCATATTTATACTTATTATAGTTATTTTAATATTATTATTTATTATTAAACAAATAAAAATATAAAATTAAATCAATAAATAATAAAGATGAGCAATTTTTGAAGAAACCACTGTTTGTTACAAAGATAATGTTAATTACAAAAAACTTTTGGACATAAGTCGCTGTTAAACAACATACTATGAGTTATCTGCTCCCCCTAGTTAGCAGCTTTTTTTTTTTTTGTTGGAAATCTATTGAAGTGAAAATAAATTGTATGGAAAACATATTCATAATTTATGAAAAAGTGGGTGAAAGTAGAAGATTCAAATCATTTTGAATTTCAATAAACCAACAAAAAAAAAATTATAAATGAAAATAAAGGAAGTTAAATTAAGAAAATCTTTATACATACCAGAGCTAAAGACAAAGTATAATAAAATTGACTTTATTATAGATTCTTCAACGCAAAATATGATAAAGGTCTTTTTATTTGAGGTACCATTTTTCTTCCATAATCATTCTAGACTATACACAACATTTGTTCATATCTGCATACCATCTTCAAAATCACTAAACTGCATATAGAAAACGTTATCCTTTTCCACATATAATTTCAAATTCCTCTTAACAATCAAAATTTTTTGATTTTTCTACTCATATAAGTATAAAAGCAATAAATTTATGTATTTACTATTTAGATAGATGAAAGGTCCTTTTTACATATTTTTTTTCTTATAAATTTGTTGTCGTTTGTTGTCGTCTTCAAAATTCATTTTTTTTTTTTTTCTGGAAGATGACATATTTTTGGCTCAGTTGGTACATTGAATTTGATTTAACCATCAGGCAAGCAAAAAAAAAAAAAAAGGAAATCATCATATTTATATGGTTAAGATTTTCAAGGATAGATTGTGTTTAAGATGTATAAAAAAAGGATATTTTTTAAACTGTATATATACATTTTCTTGGTTAACAACAGCAAAACAACATTTCTTAAGGACTTTTTCATTTTATAGTTACATTAAGAAGAAGCATTTTTTTTTGGTCTTTTAAGAAGAGAAATCTTCCTTTTTCTTGTTATTATCCATGATGAATGACGTGTTTGTGATAGTGACTTTATGAGATTTTCTATAAAGTTAACAAAAAAAAAGGATTTTTTTATAAATGGTAAATTTAAGATTTTATATGCTTGCGTAAATTTAAATACGAAAATGAGTAAGGTTTAATCAAAGTCGTATAAATAATACTATACATAATTGTAAATATTTCAATTTTTAAATCAGTTAAGACTCAGGTTCAGGTGGCATTATTATTTGTGGTTACTTTTGAGGAAAGATATATTTATGAACATGTCGCGAAGTCGATTTACTTGTGCAGTAGTTCTATTCTAATAGACCTTTTTGTGAGTACCAACAGCTGAATATCATTATATACTTCTATAAGGTTTTAAAGAACAGAGGCCCATAATTAGGAAAGCGAAATGATAAAAAGCCGTATATGGCTGCAGTGATTAGGAGTATTAGTAGTTCTTCCTGTAAAACAAATATAATCTAAGAACAAAATTTCTTATTAACATATGTTGATGATGCAACACTGAAATTTAATTAAATTCAATTTTATACTACTGACGACGATGACCAGGAATTTTAATTTTATATTACTGAGTTCTATTTGATCTATAAAGCCTTGCCCGAGATAAAATGTCCGACGATCGAGCCAGAGTTCTTCAAATTTGCACAAAATATGTCAGTCTGTTCGAAATCATGCATTCTGCATACGTAGTTTAAAGCTATTTCAATGTAGCTGTTTTTCTGGTTGCAGTTCACAATAAGTGTTCGTACTCTAAATCTGCACATATCAAAGAGATCACACGTCCGAGTTGTTAAATAGGTTTGAGTTGTTTGGCAAGCCTATTACCTTAAGAGTGTTCTAGTGTTAATATTATTTAGTTGGTGAATATTTCTTCTGATCCTTTTCTTGCTAGTAAATCCGATACCTTATTTTCTTCGTATGACCCGGCAAGAGTATGAATCTGATCGAGTTCGACAGAGTTATTACGAGCCTGAAGGCAGTCCCAGACAAGTTTATTATATCGGTTATAATGGACATTTTATTACATCGATTTTGTAAAATTGACAGCGGACAATCGAACAGACGAGTAGCCGTTAAAATATTTTAAGGATTGTTTTGTTTCCCAAAAGCGCCCTAAAAAGAATATCATCTCAAAAAGATTTCTGTCATAATGATCATTTTCTATACAATTTTCAGATTCTCTTTTAGTTAATTTTGAAAATAATGTGTCACTACTACTACTACCAATTCTAGGATTATTGTCAAAAGGTTTTATATGTATTTTTCTCAAAATAATAAGGACCATCAGGTGGGAAATTCTAAACAAAAATTGATACCTTTTCTTCAAAATTTTATTATAAATAATTTAAGGATACATAAAGGACATCTTATTTTGGTTATTGTGATGTGTACTAGTATAAATTTATATATGAATTTAATATGGTTCAGTAAATTTTGAAAAAGGCTCATCTTTTTTGGAATAATTTAATTTTGGATTTTGAATGGGTGTACATCATAAGATTTATAAATTTCTAATTGGATTTAAAATGCTTAGATAGACAAAAATTTTCGGTTTTATTTGTTAATGTTAAATAATAATTATTTTCATAATAATAATATAAAATTCATTTCAATTTTCTATATCGAATTTTAATGATATTTTAATTAGCGTTAAGGTTGACTGATTTTTACAAGACTATAATGAATTTAATGGACCTAAATATGGTTTTAAAATAATTTTATATAAAACAATTTTATGCTTCGTTTTCGTTATTATATAAAATTTAATTTTTTATATGTGACAAAATCGGCTTTTAAAATATAATGTTTAAAAAAAGTATTTATTTTATTTTATGCAATATTTATTTGCATTGATTTAATTGTTTAATATCATATATTTATTTAAAATTTAATTGGTTTTGATTTAATTGAACAAAAAATATATATATATGTAATTATAAATGTATAATTTGTTAAATGAACATTTTAAAGGACCTAACAAATAGCAATATGGAAAAATGCATTTTATTTTTAGATGGTTAATAGTATTTGGATTTTAAATGATCAGAAAAAAATATAAATGGTATTTTAATTTTGAGTAAATTTAAAATATAATAATTTTTTGAAGTATGCTCTCATAGGTCACTGTGAGTTATTGACGACAAATAGGGACAATAATGACAGAATTCAATTCCTTGTACAAAGAATCCAAAGCAAATATTGAATTTGCTTTCTCCTTGTTAGGCAAATCAAAAATAAAATTAATGATTAAATTAGATTAGATTCGATTTTACAAGAAGGACCACTATTAGCCCCAATCACTGCAGCCATACGGCTGATTTCCCTTTTCTAATTATGTGTCACTACCCAGACCCGTACTATTGATAAACCAGTACAGCTGCTTGGCTTAAGTGACAAGGACCACGTTTCTGAGGCTGTAATTATGCGAATACCGAGGAATCGTATGCGTTTTCTCACTAGCGCGTCGCATTCATACACTACATGTTCTGCTGTATCTTCCTCGTCTTTGCTAAATCTGCACAGTAGTTGGTCTTCTGATAGTCAAATTCTGTTTAAATGTTTTTTGACTTTCCCGGTAAGGAAGCCTATCAGTGTCTTGACTTTCTTCCTTTCTTCCAAGCATTTCCGTTTATCGTTTTTTGAATGGTATGAACATTTTTGAATGAACATTTTGAATGTGTCATATCTAGGTATGAACATTTTTGAATGAGTCATATCTACTCGCCTTGAGCAAATCACGAGGGATTAGCTTGCTCAAGTGACATGAGATGAGACGGAATAATACACCAGAAATAATGAGAGAGGTACAATTAGAGACAGTTACAAATATACTTTTTGAATGTCTAATCTCAGATAATTGAATGTCATGTGTTAACAAGCTATCACAACTTTTCAGAAGCCCTCTATAATTATAATTAATTATGAAGTAATTTAAATTTATTTATTTTCTTAGCAAAGAATTTTAATCCGACAATTCTTTATGATTATTTTGTTAAATAAAAAATTTTGTTAATAGGATAATTGAAAATTATCAATTTTTATTAGACAATTTTTTCAAAATAAAATCAACACGAAATACGACAAATTATAAATTGTTATTATTGAAAATTCGTATTGCATTTTAACAATTTTCTTTAAATCGTAAAAAAGAAAAAGGATTAAAATTAAATTGAAAACAAAATATATATTATTACTAATAACCAACAGTTGCACATTTCCAATAATTTGAAATTCAATTATTATGTTAGCAGTTAAATTTTACAACTAAACATTAAATATTTTATATAATAATGAAAAACAATTGTGGCTTCATATAATGATGATGATTATGGCTCTATTAACAAGGATATTTTATATAATGCAACCACTTAGAGTTTAAATGTTTTACGTGATTGAAAATACGATTATATAAAATGAATTATTTAACCTGGAAAATAAATATATTAACGAATATAGTAACAGATTAGGACAGGATGTCGATCTGTCATCCAAAAAAGTACAGTGGACCATGATGAGTGGTAAACTTCATTCTTGTTATAAATAAAATGAGAAAAAAGAAAAGAAACTATAGATTATTTCTTATGTCACTGTTCATCGGTTTGATACTCTGATTAAAACAGTACCTGTAATAAAATTTTGTACTGTAAAAAATGAAAATTGCTGAAATGTTTCACTGTTAAAAGGCATTAGCTTGAATTTCTTCGTTACTTTGGAATCCATATAAAATTATTATAAGAGCAAATTGCCGTAGACTGTCAGTAAATTTCTATCATCCTTTAGACTCGTTTCTAAACTATGAAAGAAGAAAGAATTCAATGAAATCTCAGCTGGTATCCAATAATATTTATCTATGCTGGTGGTCTATTATGGCATTTTGTCATCACTCTTTTGACATGGATCAGTGTAGCAAGGACTGAAATTACGTGCAAGTATCGTGGATCATTTAAGCAACGTGTGGAAGTTCAATAATTCCCTATTTCAATAATAACTAATACAAATATGTAAATCCATTCTCTTAAATCTTAAACAATTTGACAAAATGAAGTTATTTATATAAAATTATTTAACAAATTACAATAATAAAGACGAAAAATAATTAGAATAAAATATAATAACAAAAATTGGTGTTTAAATTATAAATCGTTATTTCGAATCCTTCGAGCGCAAGGAATATAATTGTCTAAAAAAAAAAAGACTTTTTTGTTTTTTGGAAATTTTATTTTATAATAATTTTCTTTACCTTCAATTACACAAAACTTTTCTTTTTTTTTTTGTGTGTGAAAACAGTTTTTATATTTTATTTTCCACAACAAATTTTCGTTCAATTGCTTTTACAACAATAATAATAATAATAATATTTTCCTCATCCAGGACCCTTTACACAATTTGTTAAGGGGAGGACAACAGGCAAAACAACAGGCAGAGGACTCCAAAACAATTTATATAAAGTTATTCAAATCTTATATTATTGTATTTATTCACATTTTTTATGTTAGCAATTGTTATGCTAAAGTTATGCTAAAGTTATACAACATAAAACAAAATTGTATTACAAAAAAAAAAATTCTTTTCGGCTTGTTTTTTTTATTTTTTGGGATATAGGCAGGTAACAAAAAATTATATATCACAGTTGGGAAAAACTTTCCATTTTCTATCTATCCATGAAAAATATTTTGTTTTCAAAACTTTTTCCTATCTCTATAATTTTCTTTGACTTTTGCATTGTTCTGAAAAAATTTTTTTTGAAGCCTTCCTTGTAAGTGGAAATTAAAATTTCGAAATTTTTGTTTTTCGAGAAATTGTGTTTTCTATAAGTTTCAGACATCTCGAAATCTACAAAATAATAAATATTGGTGTTAGATTTACAGTGTCAGTTGTGAAGGTAACAAGCCATAAAAGAACTCAGAATTGATTTGATTTTATACAAGAATAACTACTACTGGCCCTAATCACTGTAGCCACACCGAAGAATGACTCTAGTCCTGTGAATGTTTCAACTGCCTTCCGCTTCTCCAAAAGGTCCTATTCGTTTCCATCAAATCCTACATTAGCTCTGGAATCCAAGACAGTATTTACTACTCAATTTTCTCTTCCGAAGGTTATCAAGGCCAGCTCTTAAAATGCATCTCTGATGAGGTAAAATCTTTTTAATTGAACATTAGTTTTCAGTATTTGGGAATCAAATTTTACATTGCCCACAACCTTCTTTAGGAGAAGCTGTTTTGTAAAACCAAGCTATTCCTATTATTTTACTCTACATTAGACAATGGGGTTCACATTGAAAAAAAAATTGAAATTACTTTTTTAAGAAACTAAACCTCTTGTTCTCAAACATCTTTATTAACCAGGAATGAGAGCTCTCAGATTTTCAAAATCTAGAATATTTTGAGGTAGGAACTTTGCAACTTTTGTAACCCTTTGTTATGTAAAAGTTTTCCTAAAAGTACTCTCGAAAATTTCTAATTTTTTCTAAACTTAAATATGTCGGAAAGGTGGATCGAATACAAGCTCGATATGATAAAGTAGTCTACCAAAATTGGCAGCATGTTTTTTTTTATTTTTGTAGCCGTACTTTTTAAAACATATTAGATTTTTGAAATTGTTTTGGCAGTCAATTTTTTTTTTCTGTGCATCCCCCTTTTTTTTTGGGAAAATCGTTTTTTTTACCCGCCATCAAAAAATTTAAAAAAAAATTGTAGTGTAATACAAAAATGTAACTTTTTTTTTTTTTTTTAACAATGTTTTTTAAATTAATGTTTCAGATTTTCTTTATGAGAAAGTTACCTAATAATAATAATAATAAAAAAAAAAAAAAAAATTGTAAAGAAACAAAATATTTAATTGGATTAGAAAAGATAAATACAAAATAAAGAAAAGAAAAAAAATTAAGAGATAATAATAACAACGTCTTTATTTGTTAAAATCTAAAACGAACTTTTTATAATTACTTTGAAACTTATATTTTATTTAATGCCTGAATATTATTTTTCAGCTAATTCAGTTTGGACCTTGATGAAAGTTTAGTCGGAATGGATATAACATAAGGAAAAACTTTTGATTTGTATATAATAATAACTTTCAATCATTTAAGGGTTTCGGGAATTTTAATAATTAGCTTTGAGACTTATGGTTTTGTTCGTTTTTCATTTTCTTGGTTAGGTTTTAGATGGTTTGATAACCAGTTAACTTTAATGGAAGATTGATTTTTTTTGTTTTAAAAACATTAATTTCTGTGTTCCTTTGTTTATACCTTCCGGAATAGATTTAATCGGTGCCTTTTCAAATAATTACAGTTTTCCATTACACCGTTTTACCATTGACCCGCCATGAAACAATCTAAGATGGAAGAACCTAATCACATGTAGAACGGCCAGGAAAACATGGCCGTCTTAGGAAAAAAGAAAAAATGACTACCTTCTAAAACAGCCACGCAGACATAGCTAGTCTTTACCTTAGCGAACTCAACGACCTAGCCACGAAGCAACTCAGACACAGTATGCTTCCTGATTCAGTTTGATCAGCATTTGTTGTTCTTTTAGTCGTGGTCGACCAAAGAACACCGAGAACTAGAAAAATGCAACCTTATAACATGGTTAGGCCAAAACACAACAGGGGTTAACAGAGTAAAATTCCAAGTGAAAGCTGAAGCATATGGCTCTATATTACAAATCAATGAAATGGTTTGTCAAGTATATTTTAATAAAATTCATATATTAGTTTGTTGGTGGTAATTTTTAGTTGGCCATTGATATTTGTAGAAAGAATTCCATGTCCCATTCTGCTGTTCATCTATGACCATTTATCGTAATCTTTATCTATTCAATATGCAAAAGGATTTCAGAAATTTAGAACAAACTTTCTAAATTGAATTCATTGAAACTGGTGCATCCATTGATCTGTCTTCACAATCATGTCCTTTATTGTATTATAACTTTGATTATGTGGTTAGTAAAATGAAAACTAAATTAAAATCCATTTCATCTGAACATTAAAACAGTAATTTCTTATCAGATTTATATCCTCTTATTGATATTGACATCGCTAAATAACTTTTTATAAGAATTTTCAATATTTTCTATTTTCTGTATATTTTGCAATGAATTTTTCCCAATCATTTAGAAAAGTGGTTTTGCATGTAACCCCAAAAATAAAATATAAAAAAAATAAAAGTCTTCTTTAAAAGATGAAATTTTTTTGTGTTGGATTTACCAGAAAGGATATAAAATGTAAGTAAATACCTACTTAATAATTTCCTTCCTAAATATTTATTGTTGTTGTTGTTGCAATAACATTTCCATTCACAATAATAAAAAAAATGAAGTGATTTTTATTGTTCGTCTTTTCCAAAAATAAACCGGATAAAAAGGAATTGAACAAAAATATTTATCTCATACAACTACCCCATTCTCCATAACCCCAAAAAAAATAAAATAAAAAAAAACTATCTTATAATAATGTGTAAAATATTTCTATATTATATTTAGTATAAGTAGTTAAATTTTGAGTAAATTTATATAAAAAATAACTATATATACAGTAGTGGCTAAATAAATCACTACCTCTGTTATTCTTTTAATTTAAATTAAATTTAAAATAGGTACTCTTACCTTACTTACACAGAACCAAGGAACAAAGATGCAGTTTCGTGAGAAACGAAACAATTATTCAAAATATGAGAGGAACGCTTTCCCATTAGAATGATTTTTTTTTCATAACTTAAAACTACTATTAACTGCTTTCCTATCAGTATGAAAATCGAAAGAGGCTTTAGCGTCATGAATTTAGTAGAAACAGATTATTGTTAAGAAATGCATCTGATGTACTTTAAATAAAATGTAATGAATGAATGATCCGTCGTTATTAAACTTTGATTCACCAAATCTTATAAAGTCGTGGTTACTATAGCAAAGCTTTGCAAATTACTATTCCAAAGTAGGAAAGTATTGAAATTTGAAATACAGCATTCCATCTTTAAAAAGATATCTGCTCTGAACTGATAATTGTTACGAAATTAATAATTCTAATTTTCCTTTTGAGTCGTTGGCTGGTATTGGTTTAATGCAATCCGAGGCTTAATGTCACATTTCCTTCACTCGGTATTTTGAACGGCAGGAACTTATCAAGATTATGATCACACTGAAGTAGGAGGAATTCAACACTTGTAGTTTTTGTTAATGGCTATTAACCTTGAATTAATACAATCCGATGCTTTATTATTTTGACGTGCTTGCAGCGTTTGCAGGTTTGCGGTGCCGCTTGCTGTTTTGGAGGTATAGTAAGTAATTTGTTAGAACTTGGGTCAGTGTCCGGTTATAGCTTTTCCTGTGGACTTCAGCGTTTGAAGTTTTAAGTTAGTGGGTACTGAGTTTGATTTAATGCAATTCTTTATTATGACGTTTATGCTTAACTTAATCTCTTGAGCTGGAGAGACTACACATGTAGGAGTCCGCTGCGATTGCAGTTTTTACTAGAATTAAAATACCGTACTGTGTCAGTGTCCAAACATAGCTTTTTATGTTTAATCGAACACAAATAATTTTCCAAGCATATTTTCATAAAATTACTTTAGAAATTTTTGTAGGTGCTAACCTTTTATTTGGCCACTAAAGTAGGAGTCCCAAAAGAATATAAATTTTTATTTATCTATTTTTTTTTTTTTTTTTGAACCATTTTTATGTGAATCATTGAAGGATTTTTCAAATAAAATTATTACCCATTTATAGAGATTTTCTATTTAATATATTGGCATATCTATAAATTGTGATAAATATTATGTTGATTTTCAATTCAAAATATTTTCCTTCACATTTTTATTATTTTTTTTTAACCAAAATAAGTATATAGAAAGAGAAAAAAAAACCTTGGAAAATATGTCGCTCCATCAAGCTATATATGATGTTTTACATATCCCTAAAAAAAACCTGGAGGTTGCACATATTATAGTAGTAGGGACGACAATATATAAAAAAAGGATTTCATTTTTTGAATTATTATTTTATTTGTGGAATATAATAAATCCCAAAGATATAAATCAAAGAAAAAATTTGTTTCTGTTCAATATTTATATATTAAAATTGAAAGTTCATGCCTTTAGGTTTCAGCTATGAAACCAAAAAAAAAAATATTTTTTTAAATTCTTTTTAGGTATCTTCACTGTATATTAAAACCAAAAATATGTAGAATTTTCAATTGACTATTCTATATGTGAGTCTAAAGGAAAAATGTTGTGCTGCAGGTGAAATAAATTATAGCACATAAAGAAAATATTATTATTTATCAAAAAAAAAATCTTGAAATTGCTTAAATTTATTGAATCTTTATCATATTCAAATAAAAAAAATCAATTCATCTTGGAGATTGATAAATATTTTATATATTTTATCTTGAAATTTCAGAAATTTAGTTTTTCATAAAGTTCTTTAATATTTTATATCATCATTTAAAGGTTTTGTCAAAAGATAACTACTAAATATTGATAATCCAAGTTTATTAAAGCTTATGAAAATCAATTAAAATCGATTAAATATCATTTTTCATCTAGATTATGTACTAACTAGTACACAATTGTGTTTTGACCATTGCAAAACGAATTAAAGTACGAATTACTTTTTCATCCGTATTCAGCAGATTCGGATTAGCATCCATATCTGAAAAAATAATCATTTCTGATAAGCATTTTTCGTCCAATCAAATCAAGAAGGAATTGTAGATAAGATGTAGATGGTCTTGATACGAAAATTTTTTAAACATGGTATAGTTAGAAAAATGTTGGACTTTGGAGGAGACTATATTGAAGACGATTAAATCGTGTTTGCGAATTTTGTTGGTTAAAATTTTCAAACAGCTTGTTAAAAATAATAATATACAAAAAACAACTGCTAAGCTAAACTTAGTGTGCTTATACATAGTACGAAATTCGAACTTTGTAAAGAAAGTGTTTTGTAAAAAAAATTCAGGAATTCGTACAAAATTTCAGAACTCTTATACAAAGAACATCAAGAATTTATTTTAAATAATTCAGAAATTTAGAAAACGATTTACAGAACTTTAATCACTTCAAATTTAGATACTTTACAAAGTTAAACTGTTTTGTAAAGTCTGTTTCAATTTGTATGTTAAAAACGATTCCATTACATCATGTACTTTATAGTTAGTTATTCCTTTAATCTTCGTAAAATAATAAAAATTAAGCAATATATAAAAGACTTTTTTAAATTTACGAATAAAGGATTTTGAAATTTTAAAAATAATTGAAGAAATGAAAGGATATGAATTGAAATGAAATAAATACCTAAATGAGTTAAAAAATGGTATCTATTATTGTGTCTTGGATTTGTCTTGGGTATTCCAAATTCTATGTTTTTTAATTAACACTTTAGTGATAGTGGCGACATCTTTAGTTTCTATAGCAATTTTTTTTGAATTGTTATATAAAAATATTACAAACTTTTAAAATGAATAGTTTAATTTAAAATTTTAAAGAATGCGCTCAAATTTTTGCAGAAAAATATTATTTCATAAGACAGGTTTAATATCAAAATTACTCAATTTCACCACAACACGGTATTAAAAAATATTAATTAAAAATATTAAGTCTTCAAATATGTTGAAGCTGAATAAATAAACTTATTGTAATACTAAAAACAATAACGATTCCTAAAAATATTTATACAATATTTCACAATTTCGCAATTTTACTTAAAATTCAGATTTTCAAAATTAAATAAAAACGTTATTTTAAATATCCGACTCCTCTCTCTCTGTTGGTATAAATTGTCAAACAATAAATGTTAAAATTAGCCGCCATTGAAGAATTTGGTGCTACCGGTAAATGTCAATTTCGTTTTATATTAAACATAAAACATAACCTAAATTTCAATTTTGTAAAATCGTCGAAACGAAACAATAATTTTATAAACAAATATTCAACAAAATCATTACACATTGCCATCGAAAAAAATATATATAAATATGGAAAAATAAATAAATAAACAAATTTAAAAATATTAGTAATATTAATAAAAAAAATGGCCTTAATACCCAAACCACAAAATTTAGAATGCAAAGATCTACAGGAATATTTAAAAACCCGAACACAAGATGTTCTTGAGAAATTGTATAATTTTCCTACAATTTGTTTAGCAGTTTACAGGTAGTAAATACATATATAAGTCAAAAAAAATTATAAAAATTACATTATATTATTTGATTGTGGGATGCAGAGAATTACCAGAAATAGCAAGACAATTTGTAATACGAATATTATTTGTTGAACAACCTGTACCACAAGCGGTTGTGTCTTCATGGGGTTCACAGCACTATGCAAAGTATATTTATTACCTTTATTAATTATTTGAAATAAAAAATCCTAATTTTTTTTATGTAGAGAACAAGCTGCCGCTACAGTTGTTTTATCTGATTTAAATTTATGGCGTGTTGCTGCTATACCGGGTGGTTTACCAGCATGGGAACTTTGTCCAACATTTAAGAAAAATTTAAAAATTGCTTTATTAGGTGGTGGACGACCATGGTCAATGTCACAATTAGATGGTGAACCAAAACATAAAGATGTTACATTTTTAGATAATTATGCAATGTCACGTTGGCGTTGTGTATTACATTATATGGTTGGTGCTGGTTTATCAACAAAAGGCCAAGATACTGAAGGTATTAGTCCAGATGCTGTACGAATATTATTACATGCTAATTTAATGAAACGTGATGAACGTGATGGAACACCAAGTATTACAAGACAAGGTTTTCAATTTTTATTATTGGATACACAAGCACAGGTTTGACAACAATAATTTGAAAAATTTTTGTAAAAAGTTTAATAAAAAATTTCGAATTAATTATTTTCTTTAAGGTTTGGCATTTTATGTTACAGTATTTGGATACTTGTGAAGAACGTGGTTTAAATTTACCAGAATGTCTATCAATGTTATTTCAATTAAGTTTTTCAACATTAGGTCGTGATTATAGTTCCGAAGGAATGAGTCCAAGAATGTTAATATTTTTACAACATTTACGTGAATTTGGTTTAGTTTATCAAAGGAAACGTAAAGAAGGACGTTTTTATCCAACTAGATTAGCATTAAATATAACAAATAAAAGTTCAAATGTACCGGCTGTTGGTGAAAACGATGATGATAAAAATCATGAATGTGGTTATATTGTTGTTGAAACAAATTATAGAGTAAGATTTAAATAATAATAATAATTTTTCATATTATATTTTAAAAATTTTATTTTTTAGGTTTACGCTTACACCGATTCCAATTTACAAGTTGCCCTTTTAGGTTTATTCACAGAATTATTATATCGTTTTCCAAATTTAGTTGTTGGTGTATTAACACGTGACTCAATACGTCAGGCATTACGTGGTGGGATTACAGCCGAACAAATTGTTAGTTATTTAGAACAATATGCACATCCAAATATGATAACAAATTCAGCTGAAACTGGTGTTATAACAAAATCGTCATTACCACCAACTGTTGTTGATCAAATTAAATTATGGGAAAATGAACGTAATCGGTTTACATATACCGAAGGTGTTGTTTATAATCAATTTTTATCACAAGCTGATTTTATAACACTACGTGATTATGCCCAATCGATAAATGTTTTAGTATGGCAAAATGAGAGAAATCGTAATATGGTTGTAACGAAAAATGGTCATGATGATGTTAAGAAATTTTGGAAACGATATTCCAAAGGTGGTGGTTAGATTAGAAAAATAAAATTTAAAAGCTTTTCTTGTATATTATCTTTTTTTTTTTATTTAATTCTTGTAATTAATTGTAGTATGTAAGAATTTTTTAATAGTTTGTAAGAGAATTAAAGAAAAAACTAGAAAGTTTACATGATAAAGTTCTTTTATTTCACTAATTATGAGAACAAGTTAGGTGTAATTACAATTGTTTTGACTATGGTGTATGGTTAAATTCTTCGGAATATTAAATGCAATTCGAAATTGCTAGTTGGAAGTTTTAGTAACTATAAAATATTACATTTCCTGTTGTTTTTCTAATAAGAAAATTACTAGAGTCAAAAAATTCAAATACTTATCAAACTTTAAATTAGAAGAAAATAGTATCCCGAAGTGTAAAACGTCAACCACAATAGATAGATTTTATTTTTATACATTATTATATCAATTTTTAATTTAATATAAAAGGATATTTTTAAATGATTTTTTATTTAATTTCATAAAATTTTTGTACTTACTTTGAAATATCTTCTTCATGGTTATCAACAATTAGGTTAGGTTCCAAAAGATTTTCTTCTAATTATGAAGTTACTTGAGAAAGAAATTTTGGCGCGGATTTGAATTATTATTTATGAAACTAAATTCACTGTTTCCTGTTCTTGTTAACCAGTTTGAAATTCGAATAGGAGTTTGAAAATGTATCTTGTAATATTTCAAGGTTAAGACCGACCTGTTACCACCGTGTATGTTAACATTAGTTTCATTGATTATTTGAATTTATTATAATAATTATAATAAAACTAATCTATCACTTTCAATCGAACTAAATATTTATATTATTTATAACAAAATTTAATTTAAATTCATTTAAAACTTTGGATAATTTCCTTTTTTATATTACTGTACAGAGTATTTTTGGCGGAAACTAAATTTTTTATACAACAAGTTTTTTTTTATTAAAAATTATAATTCAACACACTTTAATCAGAGGTGAATTTCGAATTTTACAAAAAAAAAAAAAAAAAGAGTTTGACTTTTGACAGTTAAATTTTCGCGGCATTTGAGGCATTACAAAACAAAGTATTTTCTTCGCGCTCGAAAGTTTAAGAAATTAATAAAATCACGGTCGATAATATTTAAAATTTAATTGAATTTGCAATAAACGAACCATTTTTAAATTATTTTAAAGAAAATTGCTCGAATAAGTTTACTTTTAACACGGTTAAAATCGGTGAAAACTTTCGTCCAAAAAAAATTAATACAGCACAGCTTAAAAAAATTGGTAATATTATTTCGTACCTACAGCGACAGATTATTTAATATTACATAGTTAATAATAAAGATCGGTTTTTAATAACAATTAAAATTACAGAAATATAAAAATTATTTATTTTAAATGTAGTTTATTTAAAAAATAAATGCTTTAATGAAATTTAAAAAAAAATCTTTCTTTGGAAAATAGACAAGTGAACATTTTTGGAAAATGAAAAGATTAGCAACTCCAATCAAGTGTAGCTATATAATTTTAATTAGTAATATTACGATTGGATTGGTCTTTTTGACAAAATTAAGTTACAATATTTTGTTATATAAATATTTTTTTTTGTTTTGATGCAAAAAAAAATAAAAAAAAATCACCACTCAAGTAATTCACCACCCAAAAAACTAATTCACCATACACAGGTGAATTCTGTAGCAAATAAAAGAAGGTGAATTCATTAATTCTGTTAAATTTGACAGTTAAATATCGCCGTTATAAATATTTTTCGGTGGGAATTTGTCTCTTTTAGTAATTTAAAAAATATAATATTAAAATTAAGTGCGGTAAAATTAAATCAATAAAAGTTTTTATTAAATACATAATTAAATGATAATCACATTTTCTGAGTTTAGTTTCTAGTGAAGCTCACACAAAATTAACTTATTTTTATATTAGTTTTGTTATATGTAATTTTTTTTTTGCTTTTGATACTTAATTCACTACTAATATACAAAGGTGAATTCTGTTACAAATAAAAGAAGGTGAATTTATTAATTCTGTTAAATTTAATAGTTAAATATCGCGCTTTTAAATATTTTTACGAGGGAATTTCTTAAATTAAAAAAAAAATGATATTAAAATTAAGTGCGGTTAAATTAAATTAAATCAATAAAAGTGTGTGTTAAATATTTGTTATAAAAATGATTTAGTGAAAATCAAATTTATTTACTGAATTAAAATTAAAATATTAGTGAAAAATTTATTTTGGTTTCGATATGTCAAATATGTATAGCGAAAAGGATTGCAGAGTAAATTCCATACAAGTGAGTTTTATAATTTGCAAATTTACAAATTATTTTGTATATTGGTAATTTATGTTAAAATATAATTATTTATATGTTAAAATGGGCTATGTACGACTGTCTGGGTCAGTATTGGTTGACATGAAAAAAACCAGTAAACTAAACCAAAATTTTGAACCTACTATTTGATATCAAATTAAGATTACCTCTACCACATAAACCAAAACCGTCTCAATATTTTTGACTATAATTAAAATATTTTACTACTTGTAGCGGGTGAAAAATTTGCAGGTGCCCCAGTAGGTTACATAGTTAAAAATATTGAAATTCAATACCGCTTTTATGTAAATATTGGACGTGAGTACATATTCTAAAAAGAATCAAAAAAAGTAGTGGATCTACTTTAAATAGTAAGTTAAAGAACTTACAGTTTTTCAAATTATTTTGTAATCACAACTCTTCATAGTTATTCAATATCGTATTCGCCTCGTAAAAATTGTAAATTTTATTTAGGGTTATGTATATGTTACAGTTAAAGTGTACACAGCAGTCAATGTGTACACTGAATTATATTCAAACCTTTCCCATATAAAATTTCATAAAATTTCTCCCTTTTCCAATATAATTTATTAAATATTCAAACCATTTACTAGTTAATGCATGAATTGACCGCTGTGTACACTTTAACTGTAACATATATATTATTATAAAAGAATTACGAAATCAAAACATTTTCACTCTCTAATGTGGATACCACCATAACATTCCAACATTGAGGGTAATGAAAATATTAATATACTTGTTAGAAAGGGATCAGTCAGATCTTACCTTTACCTAAGACAGTAATCAATAAGTGGTCATAAAAAAAGGTTAAAACATTAAGAAATAACTGCATGTTATTTAGTATCCAAAAAATTCATACCATCAAAATGTATCACAAACAAAACTGTCGAACTATACATAACTGCAAAGTAAATCAAGTGCGACTCTTATTCGGCTTTCTAATAGGTCACTGTCGACTTAACTACTACTTTTGCCAAGTCCAATTAATTATCTTATCTAGGGTTATAAACGTATAATTTATTTTGACAAAATTTATAAATTCAATTTTTATAAATCTGGTTTTTTAATTTTTATTTCAGTTACTCTAACTAAATGCATTATATGCTGCTACTTAGAACATCAAAGGTTAGTGCCAATTTTAATTATTATTATATATTTTTTTATAAATTATATTAAAAAATCGTTTTTTTTTACACAAAGATTTATTTAAAATTAAAAACACTCAATAACATCGAAACACATAAAAATTTATCAAAACAGTCCACTGATATATGAATTTCAATTATTTTGTGATTAAAATTGTATTAATTATAATTATTTAATTATTTAGTGTATGTATATTGAAATAGTGTAGCTGATGGTGCTCTAACTGGTACTAATTGATTGTCACCATTTTCATTACGAAATACCATATAATCTCTTCCATTTATAAAACGTTTAATACCTTGATTTTCTGTATCAATTTCATGTATTTTACTCATATTTGCAATAATATTACGACTTTGATTAAATATACTTGTATATGGTGGAGGTGGTGTAATATTACTTTTATTATTATTATTATTTATTGCTGATAACTGTTTAATACCAGCAACACCACCACCAGTACCATAATATTCACTACCGCCACCCCAATTTCTATTATTTCGTGGTTTATTAACTTTACGTAAAAATGCTTCATTGTTTTTACGTTCACGATGTCCATTTAAACATCTAAATAACATTTCTGTGAAAAATATTATAACTGATGTACCAAAACCAGCTGCCATTATATAATATGTCATCATAAGATCACCATTTCGTAATTGTCGTTCAGTACTACCCAAATTAATTGGACAAATTTCAGCTTTTGGTAAATTTTCACGACTTAAATGCTTAACAATACCAGATTCAACAAGATTTAATAATCTGTAATATTTGAAATTTAATAAATAAATATTTTTTTTGATTTTTTTTTTTTTTAATTTTATTATAAAATATGTAATAAATTCTTACTCGGGATCGAATAAATAACTTAAATTTGAATTTAATGGATATGCAAATGCACGTTTTTTTGTCATAAATGGTGTTTTTGATACTCCAAATGGACAATGTAATTTTTCATCATCTTTTTGAAGTTTCCGTCTATTACTATAATCAGCATAAAGCATATGATCCATAGCTGGACGATCTCTTATAAATACAAAACCTTTCTTTTCAACAAAATCAGCTAAAATATCTTTATCATTTTCCAAATTACTAAATATTGCCCGATTCTTTTCAATCATTGGATTCAGTTCGTAGAGGACATCATCTTGCTGTAAAATTTATGGAAATTTATAAAGGATTTTATACAAAAAGAAAATCGATTATTAATATACTAATTTACTTGAACTGATGGTAAGATCAGAGTTATAAAATTTCTGAGAAATGTGAGTATAATAGAATTTAAAATTATTTAAATAGAACTAGGATTGATTCTAAGAGCCCAGCATTAAGTTTATTTTTGCGTATAACATCATTCATCATTTTAAAGTCTACTGCTACTCTTTACTTCTAACCGGAGCGGAACCGAAAACCGTAAATAATCGCAATTTTTGATGAACTGAAAACCTAACCGAAACGAAATAAATAAAATAATAAAACAGCAGCCCAAACTATTTTGCTGCAGTATACAAAATTGCTCATTGCGAAATGTGATGAGTTGAAAAACAATTTTATATGTTATTTTATACATTACATAATTGTATATACATGTAGATTTTTTAAACTAGTTTTGAACCGGAACAGAAACAGTAATGAAAAATAAAAAATAGAAACCGGACCTGAACCAGAACAATAAACTGAAACTAGGATCATAAAAAATTACGGTTTGGCTCTTTGCTTGCAAATATTGTATTTTTTTTTTACTATGAGTCAAAACATGAGGTTGTTCTACGTCTAACTAGTTACTAGTTACTAATGACCATAAAAATGTGAAGTATTAGTAATGCAGTAAAGCAATTTAAAAATTTCATTACTTTTGAGAAAATACAATACTCGATTACCTGTAATGACTAATGACAATGAGTAATGAAAATATTTAACTACGCCATTATACAAGTAATGCAGTAAATTAATTCAACTTGAATTATTTGGTAATGCGATAATGCTTCCCTACTGCAGTACGAATATAATGCATTACTTAACAACTCTGCTAGTTACATTTCTAATTACTGATACTATAATACAGTTTAATATACTTATTCATATTATATATAATACTAAATGTACTTACTGTTTTCATAGCATATTCAATACCCGAACCAGCACCAGCTACAAAATGTTTTTGTTTAGCTAAAATATCTTCTTTAGAATTAAATGGTAACGTAAATCGTGATAATGTTAAAAATGCTGTTAAATTTGCTGTATAAAATGATGTTAAAATTGTTATAAATATCCACCATGTTGCAAATAATAATCTTGTTGAATCAGCAACCGGTGATAATGTACTACCTTGTTTCATAAGGCCACCATATACAAACCATGCACAATGTCCCAATGAATATGCTGGTTGTTTATCATCACCAGTTAATTTATTACGTATTATTATTAAACAATAAATAATTGGTCCAACAATTAATAGTGATACTAATATTGTTATCCAAACCCAAAAATCAAATGGTGCTAATAAACCAGAACCGGATGCAGATTCGGCTGGTCGTTGCATAACCATAATCCATTCACCTATGTAAATTTAAATTTATTGTTTTATAAAAATATTGACTGAAAATTTATGATTGAAAAAGGTTTTCTCAGTAATAAAATGATTTGTTTTTCGTATTTTTAATAAATTAAACACGTTTGATTAATTACAAATTAAACTTTGATTCCAGAGTTTGATTTAATATACAATTTTTTTGTGTTTATATGAAATGGAACTTGGAGCCATTGGTTAAAAAAAAGATTTTATGTAGAATGTTAAATCTTAACTATTTCTCTGTATTCGAATTTGCAACTTGATATGAATTACATTATCTATGGTTGACCTAATTTTTCCAAACATAAATTTAAAATAGTTCCATATTTTCATTTATTTTTAATGGCCCTGGACCCCCGGACCCATTAATAGGTCAAAACAAACACATTTTATCAAAAATTATTTATTTTCTTTAAAGTCTTAACAAACACAGTCGCTTTCAGGGTGACTTTTAACTTCTATTGAGGTCTGGACATATTTTAGACTTCTACATCCATTCATACGTGAAATAATTCTAATAATGAGTCTACGTTGAAAAAATAAACTTTTTTAACAGCGAAAATTTTACTTATTTCGTCCTCTGCAGTTTACATATAATTGTAACCACACTGTTTAGTTTCACGGGATAGGAATTTAAAATGGTCGGTTATCAAATTAATTATTCCTTTTATTAAATTACAAAAATTGTCTTAGAATTGCAGAATTAGAAATATTTAAAGATCGAAAATTTCGGAAAATTGTGAAATTGTTAAAATTATCAAGATTGTATACGAAAAAAGTGAAACCAACAACCTTCTTAAACTACCCCGTTGGAACATATAGCATAGCGATGTCTACTGGACATTGGCGATCAGGTTACATGCAGCTAGACTATGAATCCCGTTTACAATCAGTCTTATCGTCGTTATAAAGAACTGCACGAAAAGAGAGATTAATACATTTCACATGAAAATATCCGCAGCACTGGCCAAGTATCGTTTTCTTGAGAAAGTATCGATCTAACCATTTAACGGCCTACTAGAAACGTTACCCTTGCTGAACGCTATACGAGTCGGATAGAATGTGAGGTTCAAAACGGTCTTAAAACGTTTTGAATCTCTTTTTTTATTATTATATTTTCTTCATTTACCTTCATCCAAAGTTGTTGTCGAATATACAGCATTTACACGTACTTCAGCTAATATTGGTATAAAAGCAGCCGCTAAATCTGATTTATTTAATATATCTAATAAAGTACCTTTAAAATCTATATCGGTACCAATAACATTACGTTCCGGTTTAACAACATCATATGTAAAATTAAATTTTTTCGCTAAAAAATTAATTAAATTAAATGATACACCTTTGCCAACATCCTGACCATGTTCCTTTCGAATATAACTCAATGGATAATCTTCTAATGTTGCTATTGTTAAATGTTTACCATTTAACCATTCACGTATTGCATATTTCTTATTAATTGGTAAATAATTTATTATATTATAATTTGGTGTAACAAATTCTGATGATGATGATAATTTCATTGATAATTGTTGTATAGTTTCAATTGATGTTGTATTATTAATACAATTATTAATTGTTGAATTTAAACATAAAATTGTTGTTAAAATTAAATTAATACCACCTCCGGCCATAATTACAAAAAAAAAAATTTAAATTTTTTTATTTATATTAAAAATATATTGAAATAAATCAAAATTGAATACAGCTTTAAATTTTTGTTGCTGCTGTTTGGTATTTTCAAACGTTTCTTCATAGTCGCGATTTGAACGCGCATTTATTAATTTTTTTTTTTTTTTTAAATTATATCCGGCGGTAAAATTTTTAAAACGTTTTTATTAGTTCAATGATTTTTTCAAAACTGATGGTGAAAATATGACTTTGTAATAATGTTGAATTGAAAACCTCAACTGAAATTTTTTATAATACTTTTACGATGTATTGTTATTTATTAATATTGACCTTAGTTGTCATGTGTATTTGTTATCCTTATTTTTTTTTTTTTAAATAATGTAAGGACAACAAAAATTTTTTGTATATGTGCGACTTTTTGTTATATTATATTATGATTTATATCCTTTTTTCTTTATTAGTAGGGTAAAACCGGATGAAATGGCACCTATTCAATTTTCCCCACAATGTTTCCCCATGTTCTCATATAATTAATTATACATGAAGAGCATTTCAATTCAGTATTGTGCAAGAATTTCAACAGTCGAGTTAATAGAATTTATTTTTTGTAATTAAATGGGCAACGTCAGCTTGTGATTAAAATGATTATACGCGCAACGATAGCAAAATGTATATGATACATCTTGACAAAGATGAATCATTCAATTTGATTAAATGGGAGAAATGGCAATACAACCTCTTGGAAGAGAGGTATTAATGGGTTACCCTCCCATTAATACGGTACAAAGAGATATCTACCTCTACCTCCTATCTCAAGCCGAGCGGAAAAGAAGCGGTCACACACTTCATTTGTAAGTGCAAGTTCTGTTCGCTTGGTAAGCTTTTCTTCAACGACTCAACGATCTCGCCGCCAAGTGGCCTACTTTCAAGTTTCTGGACGCCACTATGTGGATCTAAAAATACCCCATCGCTACTAAATAACAATACCTGTGGTCACGGGAGTGAGTGGTTTCAAAATGGCGCAAGCGCGCTAATTGGACTCTATGTCAGCTGATGTGTAGTTTGCCACTTTTATGCTTGAAACAGACGTGCGTTTTTTTGCCGCACGGCAACGCATGCGTTGACTGATAGCCAATTAGATGTGCATATTTATTGCGCGTCCGGCGATGCAGCGAATTATGACATTTTTAAATTTGTTGTGAAATAAAACAAAATATTAGTGTTTATTGTATTTATAAAATTGTGATAATAATAAACACAAAATATTAATATCAATAATAGACACAAAATATGATGATACAATACAATTAAAAAAAAATATGTTGACATAACAGCAAAAATCTATTGTCAAATTGTTTTTTTTTATTTTCAAGTTGGTGAATTTAACTCCTGTGTTCTGGCAACATTGCCGCCGCACGGCAAAATTAGAATTAGAGATATCATACGGCAACGCACCGCATGCGTTAACGTAGTGCGTTGTCATCTAATCGGTTACATAAGAATCTATGGTTTCTAATTTTGCCGCACGGCAAAACGCACTAAAAAACGCACGTCTGTTTCGAGCATTACCAACCAACCAAATATGTTATTACATAGGTGTCATATCTCCCAACTTTACCCTATAATGGTATTTGTATAACAATATTTTTTTTTCTATATATTATTATTATTGCTTTCGTGGCTTATATAGTTTGTTTTGTAATTAACTAATATTGGTTTTACAATTTTTTTTATTATAAAGTCTAATTGTGGTTGGTCAAACAACAGGTTTCTGTGTATTAAAATTATTAAAAATATAAATGCTAATTGTAAATCCAATCCTAGCCAACATATTAGTTTAGAAAAACATAGAATTTTTTTTATTGTATACTTATAAGAACACGTTCATACAAAACATCTTCTCACCATCATAGAAAAGAGATGATATATGTAAAATTTAAGATTATTTCGAAAGATCCAAACATTGGTTACGTTAGATTAGATTAAGCAAGATGTGTGGTTCTACAGTTTCATGTCCACATCAACATAAGTTACATCTATGGGATTCCCAAAGTAGAAACGGGGTTTAACGATTAGTATAGACATTCATATTTTGTTACAGATTTTTCTATTCATGGACAGAATGAATTCCAATATGTTTATTAAGATTCGCGGCCGAAATAGTTTCGTTTGACAAAACTGCTGATATTGTGCCCCAGGTATCATTGACTATTTTATATATGGTACTATGTCAATGAGCAAACTAATCCTTCTGAGCAAACTAATCCCGCTTTTCATTTCCTTTTTGCATCGGTGTCCTGGAACTCAGTATATTCTCACTTATTGATATCATTGGGCCAATTGATAAACATATACAATCTAATGTCAAAGTTACTTGATCGTAGCTCAGATATAAACAATCGGTGTTGGTGTTGAGTTAAACATTTGGTATTGGTTTTCGTATGAAGAAGATTTGGATTCTGAAATAGATAGAAATCAAACACAAAATATCGAATAAAATCATTTCGGAATTTCGACTCCATAAGATTTTATTTCTATATTATTTATAAACGTATACTAATAATAATATTTATATATATAGTTAGTTATAATTTGAATAATAATATAAAAAAATTATATGTTTTGCAATTTTATTAATAATTTTTAGTTTAAATTGTATATATTAAAAGTTTAGTTAAACTGCCCATTTAAAATTATGTTATTTACAATTTTTCAAACATTTATAAAATATTGATTTTAAAATAATATTTTAATATTTACTAATTATAGAAATAAGGTTTAAGTTTAGAGTAAGGGACACAGACATCTAATTGTCCTTCACTGACCTAGCCCATAATATTAATGAAACAGTACAGATACAGCTGCTTCAATGACAGTTGTTACGTTTCTGAAGGAGCGACATCATAGCCTTCCTGGTGCCAAAGTTATCACATTTAATCCCGATTGTGTGTGTATATGATATTTTAAAGATTACAGTGACCTGTAATGATTCCTAGCATTATTCTGGTTTCTATTCTATTTTCTATTCTTTTGAAGGAGGTCTCTGTGCTTTGTTGTTTTTTTTTAATGGTGCAGTAATGCATGAATAGCATCAAGGGGATTAGTTTTTCACCAGCTATCCCAATGTAATTAAAATAGAAATAGTGGTAGAAAATTCATTGAAATTAAACCTTAACCTCTTCTGAAGCCATATTTAAAGAACATAAAGCTTAGATTTGCAAACTTGTTGCATGTTTATTCACAATTTGTCCACATTTTTACATTAAAACTTGAATTCGTTTCTGAAATTTAATTTGCTTGTTCATTTTTTTCAGAGTGCATTTACTGCAATCAAGTAATATCAAAGGCATGGAGTTTTTTTGGTAGTTAGAATAGAGCACTATTTGATATTCCGACGAGATTCTTTAGAACACTGACTCACTTTTTGTTTAATTAACAAATAACTTAGAAATTCAAAAGAGTTTGGATAAAATTGTGAAATTTTCAGTCTGTTGGTTTTGTTGGTCGCATTAGTCTCAAAACGGGTGACAACAATCAAAGACCTATTAAAGAAATATTATAATTTTTATTCTATTGTTATACTTTTCGGTTTCTTATATGTTCGCATATTTGATTATCAACTTCCATCCATCTCTAGTGACCCTGAACCTAATTATTATATTCAAAATTTCTCATTTAACAATTCGATAATACCAAAAGTTAACCTATAAATTTGTAAGATTTTTTTAATTTAAATAATGTCCTTCGGAAACACACTAATTATGAAATATATCAATTATTATTACCATCATAATAAACCTCATTTAAATAATAAATAATTATATAATTTAAATGTAAATCACTAAAAAATTATTTTCATTTCAACTGTACTGCTGATTACTATATTTATCACTTATATAAGGAAAGTTAAAATTATTATTTATATTATTTTGTTTTGAAGAAAACCCACTCCCATTTTATTAAAAGTATTGACCATTAATTTTCTTCATTTCTATAATATTAAATTATTTAATATTTGATTTTTTATTTTTTTTCTTGATTGATTGACGTAACACCACATAATAATAAAAATATTGATGTAATATTCAAAAGTTAATTACAATTCATTTGCACTTTAGGTGACACTTTTTAGGGTAAATTTTAGTTTTTGAATAAAATTAGAATGTGACTGTACAATTATTAATAAATTTTCATATCTTCTGATATATATAACTAAAATTACTTAATATTTAATTAATATTTTTGGTAATAATTTAGTATAAATGGAATTTAGTATTATCGAATATTTGATTTTATATTTAAAAAAGAGTTTTTCAAAGATTAATTTCGTTTTATCACAATAAATAGTTTCTTAACACGTTCGCGGTCTCCAACTGCAATTGCAGTGAGCTGATCATGTAATCTATTGTTTCAGCTATAGCTGAATCACATGAACAAAATTGTGTCCGTCAAAGCGTTAATAATTTCTCCAGTTGAATATTTTTCCTTGTAGCATAGGATTTCAATGATAGAGGCTTCATGATATTTTTATTCCAATTTGGATATATATAATCCGGACCATAAGTTTCTTTATAGTAAAGAAACTTTTTATTGCAACAAACTAATGGCTTTTCCCAGAAAAACATTTGTATGTGTTCTGCTATTTCGTCCTCCTGTTGAGAGTCCGATTATAGGTAGATGCCTTAAAGGTTACCTGTAAATAAGCCTACCATTTTGTTATTTCTTTTGATTTTAAGGAGCTCTATTGCACGCTTTTTTGATGGTTCAGGAATGAATAGCTTTAATTGACTTAGCCGTTCATCTCTTCCAAGTGTAGTTTCTGATTTGAAATTTTTGTAATAATATTTCTGTAAGTCTTATTTAAAGAACTGAATTTTCCACAATTTGATACTAATTATAGTCAAATTTTTGAATCAAAACTTGTTGCATATTTGTTCAAAACTATAGTCGACATGTACTCATTAAAAGTTGAATCTTTCCTGAAATATTGCTTGTTTTAATTACGCTTTATAATAGCCTCCGTTCACTTTGACTGTAATCCTTAATTTCTAGAGGAGTATGTTCTCAGCATAGTACAAATGATAATTACATATTATATTCTGCAGTTTGCATTGACTTCGATCAATCAAATAATGTCAAAAGCCAATTTTCTCGTAGTTTGTATATAGCACTGATTTTGTTAATTGAATTATTGACGTGGTTATGATATTAAGTAGCCAAAAACTATAGTCGTATCCTAGAGTCGTATCTGTTTCAAGAGCAGTTGAGCTGGATGGATAAAGAAGAGTTTGGACACAAATAGGAAGAGTGTGGTCTATTTTTCAATCAATCGTGTCTCTTAACTGGCGAATACGAATACTCGGACGAGTATTTGTATTATATACTTACTTAAAATATTCATTTGTAAATTAGTTCGATAATAATGACAGAATATGTCTCGCCTAAGGATATAACAGTTTGCAGATTTCCCTCGTTTCTATCCACCCATCCAAATAAACTAAAATATAGGTTGCATTATCTCACAATTTCCAATTATTCAATCAACTTTAAGAGTACACAAGTTTACCTTAAATAAAATTTACCTGTAAAAATTGACATATATAAAAATTCCGAATATAAATATAACGTAAACAAAAATATTTACATTATATTTTAAGGTCGTTGTAGGAGGTGGATATCATGTAAATAAATTTTCACTTTTTACACAATTAATACGTTTTGTAATTGATACCAAAACATTAAAAATTATCCTTTCAATATTTTCACTTTTCAAAATTAACTTTTAATTTCATATGAAGTAAAGTATGAAAAAATTGTTGTTTTTTTTTCAGGATGGCATAAATTCACTATTGTATCGTTATCGTCCTTTAATATCAGCCTTTTTTTTTAAATAAAAATCACGCGAACATTTTTAAATTGCATTTATTTTTTATTTTATTTTTTAAATTGTAATTTCCAAAGGCAACACATTTATATAATTTATTGATTAACAGAGAATTGTCATTTCTAACAAAATATTTCAGTTAATTTACTAATGTTTTTTCATCGGCATTTTTTCTGTCCGTAAGAGTGTAAAGTTAATGGAAATGATTTACGAGATTGATAATATTGAAAATTGAAATTCTTTGCATATTTTTTCTTATAAAAACAATTTGTTGTGTCCAATACTTGACTTTACAAAGTTGATAAGTTGCTTCTAGTAAACAAGTATTTCCATGTGGATTCTAGTCCATGTGGGATTCGGACGAAGAGACGGGCCTATTAGCAAACAACATTAACGGGCTAGCAACAACATTAATGGGCCAGAATCATTTGGTGGTGTCTTTGGTTCTAATTCAAGACGCCAAAAATTGGTGCTAATTGGTGCCAAAAAAATTTTAAGCTTTCTAAAAGCTATTATAACTATTTATAATTTGTGTTAACTATTTCAATGGCTAACATTTAGTTCGTTACAATATTTTAGAATTTGACTGGACGACACGGACAGGACATACATCAGTAACTAATTACTTCGCTGATGAATGTTTATTGGCAAGCCACCCTCCCCTCTGCTAAACTTGTTGACCAAAAACCGGTCTGTAACTGGACCGTCATTTCTCATTCAAATGAACCAAGTATGTATAGGTTCTGTTAACATGATGACGAAACGGAGGGAGATATACTATTATAAACGGCGTTGATGTCTCATCGGCTTCGTCATATCCAAAAGTACATAATCACCACTTCTGAAACCTGGCGGGTGTCAATAAAATAATTGTACTGTTTCATCAATAGTATAGACTTATATGTGGCCTTCCTTATTCTAAACTACTTACGTTCTATCTAAACAATCAACTGAACGCATTGGTTTTCTTACTTTATTTTGACACTATAATAATTATCGCTTAATATTCTGCAACCAGCTCACAGATAACATTTTTTGAAGTAAATCATTTTTTCGCTATACTAAATTATATTTTGAAGAATTTAGTAGTGCCTGTGCAATGACTGTAGTCGAGTTTATAGCTGTAGTAGCAAATTTTGTGATATCGGCTACATAGGACTACAAAAGATAAGAATATCTCTGTGAAAAATATGGCATTTCGACTATTTATTACTTATATATATTGTAATTTCAACGAAGAGTTCGGAGTGTATTTCAGTAATTAAATAAAATTATTATTAAATTTATAAAATTTCTGGTTAAATAATTCATTTCTAAATGTGATTTATTTGCTGCAAAAAAAAAAAAAATCATTTCAATTTCAAATCAAATAAATATACGCCCAATACTATGCAATTTAAAAAAATAAATTTTAGTGAAATATTAATTATTAACATATTTTATATTATTATATACAATAAAAATTTAAGTGCATTGCGATTATCATACTTTTACTTTCATCATTTTAAACCTACAGTATTTCATAAATTTAATATTTTTGGCCAATCATCTTTCAAATATCTCCAAAATTTACATTTCAAAATTCTTTTTCCTATTACATTCATTTCGCCATTGAATACGAATTTTTTCCAAACTATTATTACTGTCTGATGAACTATTTCCTTCATCATTCCTAGATGGTATTGTAATACCTTCAATAACTCCTAAATCTAATTCAATTTGTGTTTGTTGTTGTGATGGTAAATGCATTGGAAATTCACGATTTAATGTTTTACTTAAACGATTTGTATGAATACTGATACTACCGGATGATGTTGATGATGATATTGATGATCGTGATGAATGTGGTGGTGAATTAATCGCTGATGTTGTATCATTTAAATTTAATTTTTTCAATTTACGTTGTTCACGTATTGTACCAATTATTGATCCACATATAGGTTCACCAGATGTTAAAGATCCACGACTTGTTGAACATTGATCCGAAACTGAAACTGGAAATTTTGTGGAATTTATTTTTTAGAATAGTTTTAGAAGAAATTTAATTAGACGGAAAATTAAATTATGTGCAGTAATAATTATAAAAAATAAAGAAAAAAATATAAAATAAAACTTGAAACTTGAAACGAAAAATCAATAAAATTATTGTTTATTATTATATTTCTTGAATTCAATACCAAAAACTGAACTACCACCGCCAGCTGTAGCAGGTCTTATACGTTCACCTTTGTTATTTAATTTAAATTTATTTCGATTAGATTGACTTGTAGCTGGACGTTCTTGTCGCCGTTCCATTTCAATTGTTACACCAGTTAAATCAGTTAATGAAAATGGTTCATCTGATAATGTTGAGGCTGTTGAATCTTCTGATATATCCATACTACTATTATTAACATCACAATCACCATATTCATTTGATTTTGAATTTCTTGTTGGTGGATCATTTCTACCATCTGTTATATCACGACCATCTAATATTTGTAAAGATGGTATACTTTGACGCATTGTTTGACGATATAATTGTTCATTAATTACAGGATTACCACGTAAATCAACTTCTTCTAATACATCACAAACACCTAAAAATGTTACTAATGATAAATTCCGTATACGATTCTCTTTTAAACTGATTATTTTTAAAAATGGTAAATTTTGTACGGGTCCAATTAATTGTATCATATTATTATCAGCAATTAAACTACGAATTGTTGTAATACCATTTGTACCATCTAAACTACTCAAGCCACAATTACTAACATTAAGGAAATTCAGTTTTGTTAAACCAATTCCTAAATCACGTAATGAATTTAAAACACTTCCTTCTAAATTTAATGATAACAAATTCGGCATATATGATGATAAACGATGTAAACTGACTGTTACAGAGATTACACGAAATTTTAATGCTTGAACATTATCCAAGTCTTGACGTCCTGTTACGTTACGCTATAAAACATTATAATCAAAATTAGTTTAACCATAATAATATAGCATAAAAAAATAGTGTTTTTGTTACCAATAATTCTTCCAATGTTGGTTCTGTTGGTTGTGGTAATAATATTGGTAATAAATATGGTTGATGATAATCTTCTTCATCATTATTTGGATTATTATCAGCAGATGAATTTGAACTCAATGAATATTCTCTTAATTGATTATTTATATTTAATGATGACGCTGATGATGATATTGATGAATCTGGTGTATTATTATGATCTGATGGTTCATCATTTGGAATTTCTGAATATGGCATTTTTTTAAATTTTCGGTATTATTTTCAAATATTTATGATGAACTCAGAGACTTTGCTGGTGAAATAGAATTGTAGAAATATATATTTATATTTTTTTGAAAATTATTTTTTTAGAATATTTTTGGATTTATATTTATAAGTAAAGGTTAGTGACACAATACAATAAATGAAATTGCGCATTTTATAATTTATTTATGTTACTACTGGCAACGATATGGTTGTTATTTTTTTTTTTTTTTGGAATGGAATTTCTATATAACAATTTTCTTTGTGGTCAGAGAGTAATAGAAGAAATTTCATGACATAGTGTCAATCAAAACATTTGTACAATTAAGAGACATTCAAAAAAATATGAAGTAATTAGTCAATATATTTCACAAATTACTAATGACAATATCACTTTCTGATATTGTCCGATGCAGGACAGACGCATACCGTCATAAAAACTGCAAAAGAGCAGATAAATTGGTATTAAAATCAATTTCTTAATGTTGGAATATTAGTACTCGAACTTTTTAAGTTATCAATTTTTTGATTAGTTAAGATTATGTTATATTTGATTTTGCAAGAAGGACTTTTTGGATCGCGCTGTTTAGTTCTACTGAAGCTACTTGAGTTAATAGCGTAATACTCTGATTTTATCTTAGAGTAACATAAATTTTAAGAGTTTTGGTAGTTTGAAAGCGTAAAACAAAGAAATTTCTATTTAACTCTTAAAATTCAGCATATCAGAGGACGGAGAACACAGTTCAAATATGAAGTTGGCTTTAACCTTATAAAGAGGACTCAATAATGTCCCTTTTTATTTTCCATTTTTGGATGTGGCCATATACATTTACAATTTGTGGTTAAAGAGACACCTAAATGTTAACAATTCATACGACATTTGGATAAATGCCAGAATCAATAGAAGGCTTAACTGGGGATTGAAGGATACTGATTTTGGTAGCGTTTGTGTTTGAAAAATGGTTCTACGAATAATATAGTATGACACTCTTTACATCTCCGATATTGCAATACCGGACTATGGCTGATACTTGATCGACGATTAACTATACAGCATTCCTTTGGATCATTGTGAGCAAAAAAATTATATTGGATTTCGCCAGGCTCCCTGGAGTAGTACCCCATATTGAACGATTGGATGTTTAACAAAAAAAATATAGATTCATATTTTAGTTCATAGCTTCAGAATGGGTTAATAGAGAATTATGATTCATATGTCATTAGATTGGTAATTAAATACGCTTTACGATAAGCTATTATGATTTCTGTAATTTCAGAGGTGTAGAACCCAGTATGCCCGCAAACTGTGGTCTAATCAAATTATTCTTTTTTTCCACTTTTTGAAATAATGTAATCACAAAGTTTGATTAATAAATTTTCCACCTAAATTTTTATTATATATATCTCCAATATTTTATAATTAAATTACGATTTATGCTAATAAAAAGTCAATATTTTTAAAGCATAATTTTTAAAGTGAATTATTATTTTCCATAAAAATTCTATATATAAAGGAATCTTATAAATTGTTATAAAGTTATTTTTATCAATATATATTTGGCCTCTACCTTACCTACACCACTCGCAGCATCAAACCAACTTTTTTTTATGATTTGAATAAACAAAATTTCTGAAGTTTTATCTATATATATATTTTACTAATACATTTCGGTCTAAATATAACTTTATGAACATCCAAAATTACAAGAAAATAAAAAAAAAAAAAAATATATTTCAATAGAAATTTGCCATAGGAATTAAATCCTACATACCAGATACCAATCAATTTTTTTTGCTAATTTTCTAAAAATAACTTTTAAAAATGAATTATTTATATATAAATATATTTACTATAAAACTGGCACATTTGTCTTACAATAATCTTTCATTAATAATATATATTTAATAATTTAAATCATCGTATAATTAGACAACAATTTCTTTTTCAGAAACCTAATTAATATATAGAATTGAACCTTTTAAAGAGATGAAAATGATTACCGAAAGAAGAAACCATTTTTTTAATATTATTTTTTTTTGCTAAATCTAAGGAAATTCCGAACGAAGAATAACAATTTATTTTTGCGTAGGATTTTATAAATAACTTTTTTTTTTTACAGAAAAACAACTTATTATAGTAAAAGTTAAAAAAAGTAACCTTTACTTGATATTACTTGACATTTGATCTAACCAGAAATTTCAAAATATCAAAATTCTTTTTATATTCTCCAGTTATCCACATTAGAAAAGACTAAAAGGACCCATGAACCAATTTAACTGGTTATTAAGTTAATTATGCTAACAACAGACACACGTACAACTTGTCGTATTTAAATACTAAATGGTATTAAAGTTCACGTGAACAGATGAATACGTTTTTACCATAACTGATATCAGTTTAGTAACAGTTTAAATGTAGTCGTGATATCAAACGAAAAAAATTGTCGTATGTTCAAACACTGTTATCGTAACATGTATCAACTGACAGCTATTCTTTAAATAGTAGGTGCGTCTAATATCTAATAATAGGTGAGACAAACAAATTGTCGTATGTGCAAACACTGTTATTGTAGCGGGTATTGAAATTATTAATTAGCTATTAATTTCTTAACCATAAATGATATCAAAATTAAATTAAAATAGTCGTAATTTATAGACGCATAAATTGTCGTATGTCTACACTGTTATTCTAATTGGTATTAGGGTTACTGTGTAGACATACGACAATGGATATCATTGTCGTAGGTTTTAATGGGTATCAAAAATAACAGACCAACAAATTGTCCTAGAATATTCGTATGTCTGTCAGTATATACATAAGGTAATTTGTTCGTCTGTTATCAGATATGAAGATAACAGACGAACAAATTGCCGTATGTTATGTATACTAAACTAACAGACATACGAATATTTTTTCCATTATATTAACGATTTCTTAATAGCAAATTGATTTCGAACTTAACTGGATACCAAAAATGACAGATCGACAGAACTGAAATAGAAAACTACAAAATTATTCATTTGTCACATACATTAATATATTTTTAATGAAATTCGCCCAAATCACTATTTAAAACTTACTCTTAAAGATCCTTATTTTTCCTAGATATAATTTTATTCGAATAGACTGGGTATATAAAAACACATTGGCTTTATTATCAATAATTATATGTATAGTTTTCTGTATATGTAGTCGTAAAACTGGCACTGCTGGTTGCAAAAAAAAAAACTAATCCAACTTGTTTTTTTTTTTTTATCATTTATTTTTGCAATTGACGTCAGTAAAAAGGATATAAAAAGGACAACGTCACAATGATATACATATAACAAACAACACACAAAAAAAAAATTTTTAAATATATAATTTTCATTAATATTTGTAAAATTTCTCAAATTTATCCTTTTTTTAAATCTTCATTTTGTGTTTGTATTTTAGTAAGTTATATAGAAAAAAGTGATTTTCATCTTGTTCTAAATAATTAATAATAAAAAAAATTGGTCTTGTGGGATGATTCCTAAAAAACATCATCAGCAGATTTGTAAATATTTATGTGTGATATAAAAAAATGTGTTCGCACAACGAAACAAAAACGTATTACGTATAACTATAATTTCTGTATGTAGTGAACGAACACCCAACAATAACAAAAAACCCACGCGCTTATTTATGAATGGCGGGCTTTTTTATTTTACAATCACAAAACATTTTTTTTCCGAAATATAACGAAGTCGGATTTTTAAGGATACATTTAAAGGATATATACAGAAAATATTGTAAAAAAAAACAAAAAACCATTAAAAAATTTTGTGTGGTAGTCAATTTTTTTGGTGAAACAAGGAACCAGAATTAAAATATTTTTAAATTCAAGATTTTTTACATGAATTTATTCGAAATTATTCCATATTTAATTACATTTTTATCACGAAGTTTGATATTTGAATTAATTTATATAATGCTTTGAATATTAGTATATATATATAATTACTACAGATTTTGTTACATATCTATAAGGTGGTTTTTCTTGACGTCACCAGTTCAGACATGCGTTTTGAAGTTTTATGGATTTTCAACAAAAACACTGAAAATAATTTAGGGGAAATGACGTAATCGAAAATATTTGTATTGGTTTTTTTTTTTATTGAAGGATCATTAAATATAAAAAGGGATTTTGTTTAATGGGATCTAGTACGTTTTCAAAAGGATTACATTTGTTGATGTATGTTATTTGATTTTTATCTGTTTGTAAATTAATGTAAATTTATGTTTTGCTAACTATTCACATTTTGTTTTAAAGGTATAAAATGTGTGTAGCTACGAAAGCTATGTACAAAAAACGTGAATAATATCGTATATCAATATTTGTTTTGTTTCTGTTAAATAGATCGACATACATTCACGTTTTTATATCAAATATTAACTATGTTTATAAAGGGTCTAATATCAAAATTGAAACCAAATCGAAATCCCTACAAATCGAAATTTCTGTACACCGAAATTTCAGTATACAAATTGTCGAAACTTGATGCATTTTTATGATCATGGATCTGTTGGTGATAATACAGACACGTCTTTAAATTTACCCTATGGAGTACCAAATATAATCGTTCTATTGTTACTAGCTGGACGTATATATATGTATTAAAAGGATGGCAATCGCCAGAGGTGTTGCCCCAGTATTGTCTTTACCCATGCAACAAAATTAGTTACTTTTTGTTTGTATTGAATTTATTTGGTTATTTGGTTGGCCACAATTGTGTAAATAGCGTAAATGGTGTGAATTCTGTAGTTCTTATCATAATATAACAAAATAAACTTATCACGTTTTATCCTGGATTGATGCCACTTTGAACTATCAAAACAAAAGTTGATGCAACTTTTTTCTGCGGAATAATTTGCTCAATTTCAATTTTTCCGGTTTGGAGTGTCAAATCGTTTTATAAAAAAAAAATAGTATATTTCTATATTTAAACTTTCTTTTGACATTTCAAGTCTAATACTCCGTTGATCGCTTCTTAGCAAAATTACAGTTGTTTGTATTAAATGCAATAATTGCATCCATAGACATTGCGCCCCTGGCAAGTAATTAATAATATTTTTTTACCAGTTTGATTGATCAGAAATCAATATTTTAAGCTGAATAATATGTATAATTTAATCATTATTATTGTCCCAATCATTCGGAACTTTACTAGGAAAATCTTATACCTTACAAATAAATTCCTAACGACCTAACAATACATACAATTCCTTCAAAACTATCATTACTGAAACTCTTGAATCATATTTCCATTAAATTTTAAAATTATTTAAAATTCTAGTACATCTTTGGCAAACATTTCCATTCCTTCTTCTTATATCCATACAACTTTTTACCCCTTCACAATATGAACGCATAACTATAAAAAACTGAGTGGGCAGCCAAGGGTGTTAAATATTGTGTACTTATAACTACCTACTAGTAAAAATACAATATCGACGACATAAAATTTCTTTTTCCATTACAAAAAAAAAAAATTCCTCAATGTTAATATTGATCCATTCCCATTATAAACTCTGTAAATTCGTACATAATCATCAAAAAGCCAAAAAAAAAAAAACACGTATTCTAATGTAAACACATCATATATTAGTAACGATGGTGGGGTGGTTTCTATTCCAACTCCATCATAACAAAAAAAAAACAGGTTAAGCGTTAAGGGTTGTGAGCTATTGCGCAGCCACCAATAAAATATATAACTTAATACTCTGACAGTTTATGTTCTGTATATATATTTAATTTTAAAGAGGGTGGAATAGTGGTAGGCTTTGGATAATATATTATAATATTTTCAATGTTCTTCTTACGTCATCAACAAAAAAACTCGTAACAAGAAATAATTTTTCCTAGTCAGTCAAAGGCGATTTAACAAACTACCAACAAATAACGAAAAGAATTTTGAATTTTTGAGTTTGGATATAAAAATAAATATTTTGAAAATATAATTTTTTTTTTTTGGTTCATTTTTTTATTTTATTAAAATTTCCGTGGCTTTGTGGAAAATATAAGAAAACAGTGAAAATTATTTTTTGTATATAATTTGAAATTAAAAAAAGAACAATGTTAAAAATGTAATTAATTAAAGGATATTTAAAGTTTTGGACATTGAAAAATGTTGTAAGAAACATTAAGTGTTTAATGATAGAGTGATAAACCAATTTCAAAAAAAAAAATATGATTTTACATAATCTAACAAAAACGAAATAACAAAATTAATTAATTTTTAATACCAATAATTGGTTAATGTGTCTGAAAAGAAATTCCTTTAATAGTACAAAAAAGAATCGAAAATATCATACAAAAAAGGATAATTGTTTTATAAATACATATATAGGATAAATTTTATATTATTATTAAAATAATGGAAAAAGTCCATAGACATAAACATCGACGTTCAAATTCACGTAGAAATAATGAAGATACATCAACGGAACGACAAAATAATGAAAATAATCATCAGCAACATCATAATTCAATAACTATAGCTAGAATAAATGAACGTAATAATACAACAAATAATATCATAACTACACAAAATCAATCAGCAACATCATTATCATCATCATCAAATCCAGCAGTTTTAGTTAATGGTCATCCAACAAATGAAATTGATTTAAATAATACAGATAATAAATCATCTGCTGGCAGAGTTTTATCTGATACATCTACAAATACAGATGGTATAACATCAGCAATTGCAGCTGCAGTTGCATTAAATGATAGTGGTAATATTGATGATGGTGATGTTAATAATGTTGGTTGTGATTCATCTATACGAAATATTGATACAATAACAGGTATAAGACGTCCATTACAATTAACACCACATGGTTCACCAAAACCATCAGCTGGTAATAATGATGATAAACAACAAGTACATCGTGGTATAATGGGTTTTATGGATCGTGAATTAAAAACAACAACTAATACCGGAATTATTATTGGTACCGGTAATAAAAAAACACAATCATTATCAGATCCACAAGCTAGTCCAGCCCAAAGATCAACACGTAGTCGTAGTAGTTTAGAAAAAAGTCCAAGACGTAAACGTAGTAAATCAGAATCGAGACGACGACGTGAACGTAAATTAATTGCAGCTGGTGAAATGGAAGTTCGTCAGGCAAATGAAACATTAATGAGATATTTGAAACAGGTATCTGATATGCATGATGCATCATTGTCTGGTGAATTAGAAATTGATCATAATTTTGATGAAAGACGTGTTCATCGAAAAACTAAATCACAACGAGATAAACGGGGACATTTAATAAGTAGAACTAGTGGTTAGTTAGTTAGTTTTTCTTTTTATAGATCAAAAATTTTAAATTAAAACATTTTTTTTTTTTCATTTTATTGGTTTTCTTTTTTGTTGGAACAAATTAGCTGGTAAACTTTATGCAACTGGTGGTGGATTATCATCAATATTAAAAGATTTATCAGAAGATATATTACCTGCTGGCGGGGAAATATATAATCCATTTACACCGGTTGTATCACCAACAGAAGGTCCACCATCACGTATTGATAAAATGTTTATACAAACATCATCTGGCTATCGGGCTGTTGATCATTGTTATTATAAAAATCCAATTGGATCTGATACAGAAAGCAATAAGTAAGAAAATTTATAATAATATAAAATAATTTTGGTTATGACATTTTTGTACTTTATATAAATGAATATTTAAATTGAGGAAGTGAAACCTCGTTTGTCGGTGTGTTTTCATCACTATAAAACTCAGAAATCAGTAATGGTAAAAATGGGGAATACAAAATCTAAATTTACTTACCTTAATTACTGTCGAAAACTATTTTGATTTGTAATATTATTTACAATGCTAATTTAGTTGCATACTTTCAGGCGAATTAAATATTTTTAATTTGATTATGTAACGTAATCTCATTGATTAAGCTAATGGGTATAAACGTACGGATCTCTAAAAATTACGCTATGTAGCGGTAAACAATGGTACCATTTTTATGAGTAACTAACTCTGACTGGGTAATTCGGTGCTTTCTAGTAAGGATTTTGTAGTTGTTGAGCTACTAAGTAGTTTTCTACTACTGCAATTTGAGTTGTACGGTTCTCCTAGATTAAGACCTGCATCTAGCGAGTGCCGAGTAGTACCGTAGCATAGGAGGTTTTCAATAGTTTAAAGTCTGTCCTGAATCGCTTCTGTTTCTGCATTCATCACTATGATGACTCCAGGTCTAAGAAGTGGTAAAGTAATTAAAAAAAATTAGACTTTGTGAAGTTCTTAACAAAAATATGTTAGATTATAATTACTCTTCTGATGTTAACTCAAAATAGTAGAACCGTACGTGATTAGTGATTTTAACCATTACTGAATTTGTTCACTATTGATTGAAGCATATCAAAAACACCAGAAAGTTTCTGGTCAAAATTGTTAATGCCTTTGTCCACTAATGATAAAAGCTTCAGGAATTTTATTGAAATAATCATTAGCAATTTAATTAGTTTGTCTAAAGCCGTTTAAAAATCATTATATTTCGAGAAAGAGTTTAATTATTAGGTCATTAGGTGCTTAAATATTTATTAAGAAAAATGACATCCTCTTGGAACTATTTCAGATATCTGTCAATATTTAAAATTTAAAATACAATAAAGTACAAAAATGACCTTAATAATATGGAAATGAACCAATATTTTAAATCAATTTTTATATTTTTATTATTAACCTCTAATAAAATCAGGCAAGAGATAAACTCTAGTGTTAATTTATCTTGTGCTCTACAACGAATTTGGATTATGATATCGAATATATGTCATGGATTATTAGGTGGTTTAGCATTAGCACATTTATTATTTATAGCAACAAGTCGACCATTTGATTGGGCTAATGGTGCTATACAACATTATTCATCATTTGCTGAAATTTATGCAAATACATTTTATTGTTTGGCAATTATTTGTATGGTATCAGTTTTTGATCGGTAAATATAATAATTTAATTAATTTTAATTATTATTATTATTATTTATGTAATTTTATTTATTTTAGAATGGATATATGTCATATAGATTTTTCAAATGCATCAGAATTTATTTCATTTCGTTGGATTATTATTGCAATGATTTATATAGCGACAATAATATTAACTTTATGTGCTGAAACAATGGACGAAAAATTGTATTTAGCTAATTTTAATTTAACAATGATTGAAGGTGAAATGGTAAGAAATTTATATTTATTTATTATTTTTTTTTAAGAAGATTTGCAGTACTGAATTGTAGTAAATCTAGTAAACCTAATTTTTGAGTAGATTTCGTTTTAATTAATATATTCTCCAAGTGGTTACGTTTTTTTTGGGATTTGTAAAAATAAAAATAAAGATTTAAAAATTTTTTAAAGATTTTTTAAACAAAACTGTGTCACAATTCTCCGCTTAAGACTAAATTATTTGCTGGTCAATTACCGCTTTGGCAGTTGTGTAAAATTCACAACTTTATACCTAAGTAATTAGCTCAACGTTGACGGTATAAAATTAAAGGAAACGGCAAATTTGAGAAGTTCCTAATTGCAATTTCTAGTAATTTAAATGTAAGGTCACCGCACTATCAAAACACTCCTTGACGGTGACGGTGGCACTATGATCCCAGCTTTAATGGGAAGTAGTATAATGAACAGTTTATCTGTTAATCTGATAATCATCTATCAAAATATGCTACACGCTACGAAAGTGTTTAAGTAGATCATTAACCAAAATCTACTTTAGTAAAGCTTCACACATTTTGATTGGAGTATATAATACGTTACTTTGTAGTACTCTACACTACTCATCCCATGAACAAGCTATAAGACAAATTGTTGCTTTTAGGACTATATTAACCAAATAATTTATCAGTGTCTCAAAATTATTCACCATAGTTGCAAAATTGAACTATATTAACTCTTAACTCAAAAAATAGAATTTTTTAGATTATAGAAGTATTCAGTACTAAGACGACGACTACAAAATAAAAAATTTATAATAAAAATTTAAAATTTCTTTTAGGAAAATAATAAAGTATTAAATATATGGAATAGTTTATCAATTGCACGTAGTATTGGTGCTATTGTTGGTTGGATTATGATTGGTTTTTCACCAGATGAAGATTTATTATATGGTAATTTACTCGAAATGGAAAAATATCAATTGACAAATAATTAGTGAAAAAATTATATAATTAAAATTAATTAAAAAATATATAAATAAAGTTATAAATAATGTTAAATATTATTATTAAAAAAAAAAATTAAATATTTATTTATTTAGTTTATATTATGTTGATTTTATTATTATTATTATTATGTAAATATAATAAGCAATGATGTAAATTAATTTTTAAAATTTTCATAAAATATAATTATTTTATATATAATTAAATATTTATATAATATTAATAGTATTTCTGCGATTATAAAGTTAATTTAATACAAATTCTTTGAACAGTTTTCAAACAAAAAATTAGTAATTAATTGTAGTTAAGTTAACACTTAATGCAAATTATAGCAATTATTTTTTTTGAATATAAATTGAAGATAGTTTGACGAAAATGTATGTAATTAACATTTTAATATTAAATATTTAATTTTAAATTTTTTATCGAAATTATAATTTATAATTAATAAGAATTCGCTTTCTCATAAAATATAGAATTTATAATAATTTATTTGAGTTTAAGAAAATATAATCTGAAATATAAATAAAAAATGGAAATGGTTTTGTAAAATCGTCCACCTGTTACGTACTAACTGCGATTAAAGGCTAATTCGTAACATTTTTGTACTAAAATTAATTTTAATATAATAATCAAATTAATGGAAACCTTAATACTGAGGTTAATTTGAAGAAATTATTAAAATTGGTACTGAATAGTCGGAACGGAATCGAAAATGAACCGAAAACCATAAATAACAAATATTTTTAATAAACCGGAAAACTAAATCGGAACGAAATTATAAAATATGAGTAAACCGTTACCGGAGCTATATTTTTTATCGGTTTTTTTTTATTAAAGAAATAAGTATTTTCAGTAAATCTTTTACACAGCGAGTTGAAATATCTTGGTATTCTAATTTCGATAAAAAAAAATCCATTAGAACAGAATTCCACTCGAAAACTAGAACACTAAAACACACTAAAATTAATAGTGAAATGTGATAAAGTTAAAAAAATAATGGTGATAAATGTAAATGTCAACTATAAAATAAAAAATTAAGTCGTAGATTTTTTAATCAGGTTTTAAAACTAATTTGAAACCAAAATGAAATATAGAAACCGGAGCTGAAATTGATGGAAACATAAAACTAGTTTGTAGTCGTAAACCGAAACATGAATATTTTTGGTATGACTCTCTGCTTAACAATAATATAATTGATTAGAATTAAACTTTTATGGTTCGGTTTAAAAATCGGATTAGCTTAGTCAACCGCTACGACATTTCATTAGTAATGGTGTGTAGAATATTGTTCGTGTGTCCATTGACTGTTTCATTCCCAATTCCATATTGATTCCTCTGATTATATATCTCTATAATACATTGAATATTTAAACTAATTTTGGTTGTTTGATCAACCTTTAAACGTTTTCACAACCTTTAAACGTTTCTCTTCAAATTCATAATATATTTAAAGAACGTATATAATAAAATAATTTTTTTTCTTCATTCAAAATTTTATTTATTCATTATTTTTGCCTTCCAGAATATAATTTTGTTCAAATTTTGTATGTGTAATGATGAGGAAAATTCATTTGTCACTCGTCAATTCATTTTTAGTTCAAATTATTTTAGATTACATTATTCTTAAATTTTAATATAATTATTATACAAATCTAAGCTTTTTATTATTAAAATTGTGCAATATATCTCATATAACATTACAAAATATATTTAAATAAAAAATATACAATTTTCAAAAAAAAATTATTTAAATTAAACATACCAAAAAATTAATTATATAATTAAAAAATATTATATAAATAAAATAAACAAAAAATAAATGAAAATAGTAGATGATTATATACAATAAAAAATAAAATATCTAATGTATAAATATTAAAAAAATGATTTATTAAATTATATTATAATTTATCAATGTGATTATTTTAAATAAAATATATAAATAAAATTTGAAAATATTTGATTTTAAATTATAGATCGAAATCAATAAAAAAATACAGACTTGAATATTATAAATACAATATAAATAATGTAGTAGTGAACCAACAAAAATTAAACAAAAAAAAAAAACAATTATTAATAAAATTATTAATTAATTAATTAATTTTTTTAATTTTTATGTTTAAAAAAAAAAAAATCTTGTATTAAAAAGAAACCCAAAAAATAAATAAGCTTTAAGCAAGTAGTGCTAATTAAAAAAATTATTTATTTTAATTTGTTAAATTTTATAATCTGGTTCGGTCCGAAATTCCGACAGGTCAAAATCTCGAAAGAAGTCAAAATGTTAACAAATTAAAAAGTACCCAAATAAAAAAAAAACCCCGGAATATCAAAATCTAAACAAATGAAGTGAAAGATCCGGAAATTAAAAATTTCAACATGTCAAAAGTGATACGAAGTTTGAAACTGAATATCAAAATCTAAACAAATGAAGTGAAAGAAAGAAATACAAAAATTTCAAAATGTCAAAAGTGATACGAAGTTTGAAACTCTGAATATCAAAATCTAAACAAATGAAGTAAAAGAACCAGAAATTTAAAATTTAAACATGTCAAAAGTGATACGAAGTTTGAATGATTCAGAATTATCAAATATTTTAAATGTGTTGAGAATTTTAATATCTCAAAAATTTGACTTGACGAGATTTTGACCTGCAGTAATTATAACTCTTCCAGATTTCGTAAGAATTTTTTTCAAAATCGGGTTTGTGTGTAAATTAAAATATTTAATATGTTATCCTGACTGGACAACTCAAAAATTCCGAAAATTTCAATCATTTTTTTATGAAAAATTTAGAATTTGTATTTTTCACGTTTTTAAATTGACGGGATTTTGACCTATCGTAATTATATCACTGTCAAGACTTCAACCAAATACTTAAATTTAATTCAAATTTTTATATTTTTTAAATTTCACAATCAATTTTATTATTATTAGTATTTGTAAAATGTGAAAAATCACTTTTTAATGAATAATGATAAAGCATACGTTGACAATGATCATCACCGGTACCATTATTAATCATTGTTTCCATTGCCGCCCATACAGATCCTTTAACACCAAAAAATATTTGTACAATTGGTATTGATTGTAACATTAAAATTTCATGATTTTCAGCACTTAAACCTTTTGATTTATTTGGATTACATCGTACAACTGCACCATCTTTTTGTAATATATAATATAATATATTATTTGGATCTGTAATCATCCAATTTGTTATACCCAATAATGATCCAATTTTATTTATACGAATATCAGTTTGATTTATACAAAATGGTAATTTTGTTGAATATAATTGACCATCAGATTTATTAGTTAAAAATAATTTTAAATCAGTATTTGGATCATTACAACTACTACTGACACTACTAAATCCAATTTGATTAATATGAATTCGATTTAAATTTTCATCGTGAAATTTTAATTTACGCCATGTATGACTTAAATAATAATAAATCCAAATATATTTACCATGATTAAATGTAAAAAATATAATAATATTTTGTCCATTATTATTTGATAAATTATTCAAATTAATTAATTTCATTGAATTGACGGAATCTGATCGAAATGGACAGATTTCTAAATGAATTTTTTTATATTCTTCTGATTTATTATTTAACCATATTTCATATAAAATTAATTTTACATTACAATATTTATTACCCAAATCTAATAGCCAAAGTCGACCAATTTCATCAATTTCTGTCCATCCAGATTGTTGGATTTTTGAACAATCTTTTTGTTGTTCATTAGTAATTGCATGCTCTTCATAATTGGGATAAACTTTCGGGCATACTTTTAATATATTTTCGGGCCATGTTGTTTCAATTAAAGTTGGTATTTTTAATGAATTATTTGTTGATTCGATACTGAGAAATGTCCGTACATATGATCGTGATATATGACGGAGTTTGTAATTTGAATTATTTAAACCGAGAACTGTTAAATCCCATGAATATACAAATTTTTGTAATGACGAATATAGAAGAAACACTACAATAATAATTGAAGTGTTTTGATAAATCACTGACACTGACTTTATCCGATTAAAGTTCATTTTTTAAATGAACCAGAAAGAAAGTTTTGAATTATTTTGTAGTATATTGAATTTTATGATTTAGTAGACAAATTTTTTTTATGGCTAATTCAGCAAATTGTGATATTTTTTAATTTATGTATAATGTTACGATAATTATTTTTAGTATTTATGCATATAAAGGTGTAATTTGATGGCATTAATAATTAGTCAAAGAGCTAATAGCTTTTTTAAAATAACAAACTATTCAATTCAAATTCTTAAACTATTTTGTGTTCTTTTTTAACTGCAACCATCAGGCTCTTTATTTCGTTCACCAGTTTGACATCACATTTATTTTACTCTGGATATTCTATTCTAGTGTCTGTTGCTAAATAGACGTTTTCAATCCCATGTCCATAAAGTGAACTAACTATCTATCATCATTTATTTAAACCACCGGCCAAAGATTTAATATAATGTGGTCTCTCTGGTAATGGGTGACTGCTGATAAACAGTGTCATTGAGTAATATATTTGTTTATTTAAATATCCAAAATTCCATCAATTATAATTTCTGCAACAAGAATGGGTTCCAGTCTGAAAGCGTCACTAGCAGAGCTCGTATATATCTTTCATTAATCAGCATTAAACGTGATATATATATTTAATTTCTGTTATTGGCGAACGTCAGGTGGAAGAAAGACCTGTAGCCACGTGTCGTACGGCCAATAACACGTGGCCATCATTCAACAGAAATAAAATTATCTTCGATGGACATAGCCATATTAATAGGTGTTTACGGGCTAGACTAGACATTCCATTCAACAAACCATACCGCAGTTGCGGAAAACTGATGAGATAGAAACTATAACCCACTTTACTTGTAAGTGCCAGATATTGCCAGCCAGAATCAGGAAGAATACATAAGGCGCGTAAATACTCTACAAACTTAGCGATCAAAGAAACCTTTCTGAAATCCACGAGGTAGATCTGATATAACTATTTTAGGTCCTCACGTGAGTGGTGAGTGTTAGCAAAACAGTACTAACCCGCTAAGGTCGCCGCCATGTATTGGTTTCGCCTATAGCGAATTTAAAAAAACATGTTCCGCCCAAAAAAAATTGGACTACCCTTACTATTCCTTATTGGGGCGACTTCTCATCTACAGTTTAAATGTGTACTAATATATTTAAAAACATCAAATCCTTGATTTTAATCATAATAATATTTATTTCAAATTTATATTATAGATTGATTTCATATTCATAATTACATCTTTTTAAATTTTCAATATATTTTATTTATGTACTCAAATACTTTTTCTAATTATATATTTTTTTTCTGATATTTAACAAAATTCAGATATCAAAGAAACGAATTATATATATATAAAATGTATACATAAATATATAGAAAAAATGAGGCAAAATTGATTCTTTTTTTCACATTTAATAATTATTATTTTTGTGTATTTAGTAGGCAACATTAATAATTTTAAAGTTTTAATAGGAAATTAAATTGAAAAATGTGAATTTATTATATTAATTTTAAAATTTTATTAATTTCGAAAATTTATTTATTTTTGATTTCTAATCACATTTTAATTGTTCCGTTTCCCATTCATTTTGTATTACATATTTTTATTTTTTTTGTTTTTTTTTTAGTATAAATTCTATTGGTAACCACAAATATAATTTCTAATTTTTTTTATTTATTTTTTTTTTAGTTTATATTTTGATAAATCAAAAAACAAAAAAAAAGTTTTTTTTTTTTTGTTATTTTATTTGTTAATTACATAATTTTTATAAATTAGAAATTTTTAATATATATTTTTTTTTATGTTTGTTTGTTTGTTTTTGGAGTGTTCCAACACTTAATAAAATCAACCGCTTACAGTTTGTTTATTTAAATATGACATTAATGCATTTAAACGTTTTTTAATATGTTTCTGATCATCCAGTGTACAACCCAATAATGCACTTTCAAAGTTTTTATCAGCTAATATAATATCTTTTGGTATTGGTGGTGGTGATGGACTAGTACCACTAATACCACTACTAGCACTATATTCAGTATATTCACTTTGTTGAAATAAATCATTTGTACTGCAGGCATTTAAAAATGTTTGGCATTTTTGACGTGACAATGCTGGATCACCAATTGTTATTAATGAATCAATTAACATATTTACTTGACATAATGAATCTTCTTGTGATTCATCACGTACAGTACGTACATTTAATTCAACTGTTGATAAACGTTCATTAACACGTTGTATATAACATGCAATTTCATCACGTTGTGCTAAAAAAAAGTGAAAAGAAAAAAAATTATTTATATTATTTTTAGTAAATATATAATAAATTTTATAGTTTTTTGATTTTTACATTGATGCATTCCAGTTAATTTTCCATTATTTTTAATTAAATCTAGTGACATTAATAGAAAATCACGTTTTTCTTGTAAACCAACAGCTTCTTTTCGAAATTTTTCTACTCTTGTATCCAATTGATCAATAATTGATACAAATCTAATGATGTGAAATATTGAAAAGAAATATAGAAAATGTTTATTAAAATGATTTAATTATTTATGGTTATGTGTTAGATATCAGAAAATAATACAAGATATATTGTTGAAATGAGTAAATATTGACTTTCTTTTTGCCAGATAAAAACTGTTTTCAATATTCAACAAAGATTTGAAAATTATTTTAGTGATTTGTATAAATATTAAGATAGATTTTGTTAGTAAAGCTTTTACTTTTATTACCAAATTAGTGTTATAGATAGATTTAAAATAAAATTGCTTTAGAGGTTTTATTAGCATAAACTTTGATATGAATATTTAAAAGAATTGTGGCCACCAGTACATCATATAACGAGAATGATTTTAGAATTCTCAACAAGAAGTCGTGAGAAAAAATAATTACTTTCATGTTTATATAGACTGCAATGACAAAATGCCTAAAAAAACTTATGAAACTTAACAGAAGCTATCAATATTAAACGTCATACAGTACAGCTTAAGCTTGTAAATTTTTAAATTTTGATCTTGAGACAAGATTTATTTCATATTTCAGTAATTCACATATTTAATCAGCAAACATGCTGTCCAATCATTAAAAATATATTAAAACTGTCAAAATTTATCTCTTCCTAATTGGAAGAGAAAATTTCAATTGTAAATGGAAAATTAACTATTAAATTCTGGTCCACATTTTGTAACACTTTTAAATATGATTTCGTTCCGACAGATTAACCTAAATTCGAAAATTCAGACTCTTATTATCACGGTACCGTCAAAAATGTCAACATTTACTTATTTAAACCATTTATCTGGAATTATGTATATGGAAAAGTTAGAATTATTTTATTGTTAATTTGAAAATTTTGATAAAATGATATTAATTTTTATGTTTACCTTTCGTTAAGATCAATTGAGCTGTAAAGGAAATAGAAATATTAGTAATTTTTTATTAAAAGTATTAATTTTATAGTAATTTTAATTGGAAACTAATTTTAAATATACTAAAAAAAAAAATAGGTATCTTGTGTTTACTATAATCTTACTTTAGAAATTATAAATAATATAGACAAGCAAAAATTATTTTAATTATAAATTCTATTCTTTATTTTTGGATTGCAATGAATAAAATGAAATTTAAATTAAATTATTCTTTATTTTATTTAATTATATATATATAAATGTAAAATTATTTATTTAATAAAACTTAAAATTATATTTAAAAATCTACAAAAAAAAAAAAAGAAAGATAAAATACTTAGAAATTTGACTAGAAATTGAATTCAAATTATTGATATACTAAATTTTAATAAATTATGGAACACAAATAATTAAAATTAAAATTTTTAATTTAGGTACTAGAAATTTAAATAATTTATGTAAATATTTAAATTAAGTACATGACGAATAAATTAGACCTACCAAAATAAAATTACTTCAAAATTTATAAATAAAATTACTAGAAACTTGAAATATAATTAATTACATGAAACCCATTGGCAAATAAAATTATGATTATTAAGCCCGCCCAAAGACATTAGAATGTTTTTGGGCGCCTGTACCCAAAATTATTGTAATTTTTTTTTTTTTATTAAAATATTTTGTTGTTTGTTTAAATTAATAATAATAATTTCTAAGTATATAATAAACAATGCAAAAAAATAGATAAAACACCGAAAACATTGTGAATAATTTTTTAAGAAATTTTTTCAACCTGTCGATAACATTTTGATCATCAATACGAGCAATTGTCAAATTGCCACCATCATCATCGATAGTATTATTCCTTTTTAAATCCATTAAATAATCAAATTCCTGTTGATGTTGTTGATGTACAATAGATGGAAAATCAGAATATTCTTGTGGTGGTGGTGGTAATGATCCATCAACTTCCATTGCTTCGCAGTCGTAATTGCCGTCAATATTTGACAAATTAATGATGGTGGACGAATTTTTATTAGTTGAATTGCTGTTGTTGTTATAAGTATTTCTATCCAGATTGTCGTAATCCAGTGTGTATGAGATTTTTTTTATAAAAAAAAACTTTAATTTTTTCCACTTAAAGATGGTTTTTTTTACATACACAAACACGACCCGATATTAAAATTGTTGCTTTTTTTTAACGATTTATATTTATATATTTTTTATTTTTCTTACGTTCGTTTTTTTTTTTTTTTAGTTTTTCATTTAGAAAATTGTAGTTTTGTTATTTTTTATAGAATCTTTTTATTTTGGTCCTGAAAAAATTAAGAAAAAAAAACTACAAATATGAAATTATAATTTACCTATGTAAAATAAGTTGATCATTTGTTGGCGATGAGGGATTATCTAGTTTTTGACGCTTTCCCAAAACTTTACCATAAAAATTATCCCAAATACTCTTCATCATTGATGTGTGGGGCGGCACCACTTACATTTAAATAAGTTCAGATGTTTTTTTTTATTTAATTTTTTTTTTTTGCGTATAAATTATTAACAATTTGGATAAATATAAAAAAAAATGTCCCGATATTTTAAAATGCCTCAATCCAGTGTAAACTCGCGATTTATATTTTTAAATTAAATAAAAAATAGAAATGTTAAATTACCTGCAATTATAGTATTTTTGCCAGAAATTTCTGAGAATAATTGAAGAAAAATAATGGGAATTAAAAAAAAAAATATTTTGCGTTTTTTTATTAATAAAATGTCAAAAGCAAAAAATATTCCATCATTGAATGAATGGCCGTTTGGCAGTTTTGTGGGAGAGTAGAGTAGAGTCACTTTTTATAAATTTTATGAGTCACAATTTTACATTTACAGTGAAGGCGCAGTTAGCGTGTCGCATTCATAAATACAAAAAATAATCGACGTGATTACAGAAAATCTTTGGTTAACTTTACGATTACAATTTTCGTGGTATTTTAATATGCGTTTTGAATGGATTGACAGAAAAATCTATAAGATACTCACGTACTCAGGTCTCTATTTTATTAGAATTCATTATCATGCATTACAAGCCTCAATAATCCCTTCAATACATTAAAAACTGTTTTATACATTGATAAGAAAAATAAAAATCATAAAATTTATTATATTAATGTATATACATTTTTGAGTGAATTGTAATGAGTATTTTTTCAATAAAAATCTCATTAGCTATAGAACCGTACGCAACAATATAAATAAAAACTTTTGAATTACTATTTTGAATTTACAATATTATACCCGGATTACATTGGCGCTAAACATTTATGTATACATACTATAAATATATTCGATATTTATCGAGGAATAAACTCAAAAATATATAATTGTATTTTAACTCAAATATTGGAGTACACATGCTACTATTTGAACTTTACAGCAATTCTCAATAACGTGTTTTTGGAGTGTTTTTTGTTATCATATTTTTATTAATATTATTTTAAGTTCGCTCTAAAAAACTTGTACTGTAATATGAATGCACTGAACCTCACTATGACAAGAAATTAGTTAAATTTAAATCCATATCAAATAAAAATATATTGTATGTTACCAAAAAACCGGCTGTGATTTAAATATAATTTATTGATTAAACAATTTGTTTTTTTTTCTTTGTAAATATTTGATCAATATTCAATAAGAAAGTGATTTTTATAAACTCAAATACAAAAAAAAAAAAAAAAAAAAATGGATAAACCTCGAATGATCGAACATATCCATAAATCTGTAAATTATACAATTTTTGATGTTAAATGGATACCATGTTCAGCAAAATTTCTAGTTGCTGGTTCACGACCAAAAGGTACAGGAATATTAGATATATATGAGTTAAATAAAACTGAAGTTGAATTGGTTAAATCAATTGAAAGGAAAAATCCAATAAAATGTTGTACATTTGGTGCATCAAGTTTACGAAATCGTCATATTGCTGTTGGTGATTTCAGTGGAAAAATGCAAATAATGTAAATTCAAACAAGACACTATTAAAAAGCTAAATGTTAATATCATTTTGAAATTTTAAAATTTATTTATTTCAGTGATCTCGAACGACCAGATATTCCAATTATAAATGTCAATGCACACAGTGCTATAATCAATTCAATTGATGGAATTGGTGGTACACAAATAAATTGTGGTGCACCAGAAATTGTAACTGGTAGTAAAGATGGTGCTGTTAAAATATGGGATCCACGACAAGGTACTGAACCAGTTGTTGATATAAGTCCAGAAACCATAGATGAATCAACAACAACACTACCAACAATTAGAGATTGTTGGGCTGTAACATTTGGTGATTCATATAATAATCATGAACGTAATGTTTGTGCTGGTTATGATAATGGTGATATTAAATTATTTGATTTACGTAAACTATCTGTAATATGGGAGACAACACATAAAAATGGTATTTGTTCAATTGAATTTGATCGTAAAGATATTGAAAAAAATAAATTAGTTGTTACAACATTAGAAGGTGGTTTACATGTATATGATATGCGTACGTATCATAAAGAAAAAGGTTATGTATATGTTAGTGAAAAAAATGCTGGTAGATCTGTTGGTAAAAATGGTGTTATTAGTGGACCAAAATCTACGGTATGGTGTTGTAAACATTTACCACAAAATCGTGATTTATTTGTAACAACTGGTGGTACCGGTTCGGTACGTTTATGGAATTATGAATATCCAGAAAAACGTAAAAAAGAATCAACTGGTGATGGTTTAGAAATTGGTATACCAGGAAAATTAAATATGATACATGCAACAACATTATCTACCCAACCGGTACATTGTTTTGATTGGAGTCCAGATAAATTGGGTTTAGGTTTAGCTGGTTCATTTGATCAAACTGTTCGTGTTATTGTTACAACAAAATTAAATTTATATTAATAATGTTTATTATAAATAATATACTTTCATATGATTTTTGAATAATTTAAATGATTTTTCTACCTTATAATAAAATTATATATTATTTATTTAATAATGTTAATATTTTATTTATTTTTTCATGAAATTGAAATAATTTTGTGGTAATATTTTGGGATTTTTAGTATATATATTCAGAATCTTGTCAGTTATTCTACTACACTCAATAACATTTAAAAAAAGTTTTAAAAATTCCATTAGAAATTATATTAATTTACATTATAAAAACCAATATTTCAATATTTAAATTGTCCTAGAATTTATAATTTAATTTTAAATAAACTTTTGGATAAATTTTTTACAGATTCATTGAAGGAACTATTTTATACAACGGGTAAAAATAGGCTACTATAAATATGTATTATTTTATCTATTTATATATTTATAGTAGTCCATTTTTAAACGTTGTAAATATCAACTTCTTATTTCAGTGACTATCCGTTCCGGGTGTTGGTCAATATTAAATAAAAGTATTTTTTTATACGGCTGCTCATAGTAGGTTTATCGTAGAGATATTCAGTAAATACTCCATTTTTCAACGTAGAGAAAATCAACACCAATCGGAAATATTTTTATGCCAATAATAATCCCTAGGAATACTTTAATTTAATTGTATATATTTTGTAAATAAATCTGTATTACATAGTACAATAACCATTGTGTAATGTTAGAAAATAATTTAAATTTAAATTTTCAAATTAAGTAAGGTTAGATTTTAGTAAGAGGAAAGCTTTCGAAGCGGCTACAGGACAAGCAATATCTTCCATGAAGCTATATTTATATTGTTTTTGTTATTATTATTGCAGATAGAAATTATTGATTTCAAATTTGGGTGTTTGATAAATAATTGTAGGTAGTACTTCAGAAAATTGTGCAATCGTTCGTTATCGATTAAAAACAGATAACGATAATAATATTTATTTGTATTATCGCTTTTACCAACTATTAAATTTAATTTTACAAAGAGATAAAGTGATATTTCTAAGCTTTTATGATACTGAATATCTTAAAATTCTATAAATTGTAGAATTTGTTTCAATAAAATTAATTTAACAGCTATAATTTCAGTTTGCTTCGCTGGTCATTAATTTTAATAATTAAAAGATTAAAACATATTAATTTTTTTAAATCAATTAAGTTTCATGAACAATTTAATTCTGATCATAGTTAATTTGAATAACAGCTAATATTATTGATCAATAAAATGTGCTGAATTGTGATTTTTTCAGTAGATAGTTTTATATAACTACCATTAAAAATAGTCTTAATTGAGATAAAAGAAATGGGTGCTGACAATGAGTAAGTTTATTTAAAAAAACATTTCATCTCTTATATTTATTTATTTAATTTATTTTTAATACATAGATTAGAATCATCATCAAGTCAAGCAAATGGTTTTAAACCAAAATCAATGCCAAAATTTATTATAAATCGTGATGTTCTAACACACGAAACTGTTATACAAAATACTGGATATTTAGCACGTGATAAAAGTATATCAGCAAATTTACAATTATATTGGTCGAAATTCAGTTTTATTCAAATTATATTAAATTCAATTCCAATTTTAAAATGGTTACCAAAATATTCAATAAGGAAAAATTTAATTAGTGATATTATAGCTGGATTTACTGTTGGTGTTATGCATATACCTCAAGGCATGGCCTATGGTTTATTAGCTGGTGTTACACCAAATGTTGGATTGTATACTGCATTTTTTCCGGTTCTATTGTATATGTTATTGGGTACATCTCGTCATATATCAGTAGGTACATTTTCAATTGGCAGTTTAATGTCTCTGAAAGTTGTTCAAACATATGCAACTCAGGAAACAGATAATCCTGAACCTGGTGAAGCAGTTTACACAGCATTGGATGTTATTACGGCAACAGCAATTGCAGTTGGTATATTAAATGTAAGAAATTTTGATGTTTTTTTTTGCTGGGAAAAAGATTCTTTTATTGTTTTAAAAAAGTAAAGAAAATATTAGCTTATTAAAAGAAATGGAATGCGTCTTCAGGGTACGGCAATATTTAGCAGTAAAAGATTTATTTTGTTAGCTAAAAATTTATATTAAATTAGTAAAAATATAAATTTACCTTTTTTTATATTTTTTAGCTAATAATGTACGTTTTCCGACTTGGTTTCCTGGCGTCATTATTAAGTGAACCAATTGTTAATGGTTTTACTACAGCTGCTGCTTTCCACGTTGTTGTCACTCAATTAAAAGATATTTTTGGTGTTACTGTACCACGAAGAAAAGGTGCTTTTAAAATAGTTTATATTCTTTATGACATAATTAGTAGCTTACCAAAAGCTAACACTTCAACAATAATATTTTCATTTGGAGTTATTACTTTTATGCTGTTAATGAATGAATTAATTAAACCATGGCTTAGTAAGAAATTTCGTTTTCCGTTGCCAGCTGAATTAATTTGCATTATTGGTGGTAATTTAATATCAAAATATATTGAAGCTGGCGATGAATTTAATATTAAATTAGTTGGTAATATACCAACTGGTTTACCTGAACCAAAATTTCCACCAATCAATTTAATAGCAATGGTTTTTACTGATTCCATAGCTATTGCGTTTGTTAGTTTTTCATTAATAATGTCCATGGGATTGACTTTCGCTAAAAAACATTCATACGAAATATCAGCTAATCAAGAACTTTTTGCTATGGGTATAAGTAATATTATTTCGGGCTGTTTTTCTTGTATTGCATTGTCTTGTGCAGTGTCACGATCAATAATTCAAGAGCAAACTGGTGGTGTTACACAAATTGCATCATTAAGTTCATCAATATTAATATTAGCAGTTTTACTTTGGATTGGACCATTCTTTGAAACACTGCCACAGGTCAGTTCAAAATAAAGATAAATATTTTTCAATTACAAATTTTTAAAGTTATTTTTTATTAAAGTGTGTTTTAGCTGGAATTATAATCGTAGCATTGAAGAAAATGTTTACACAAGTAACAGAATTGAAAAGATTTTCCCGGCAAGGAAAATTGGAAGTTTTTAATTGGCTGCTTACATTTCTTGGAGTTGTAATCCTTGACATCGACATTGGGTAAAAAGTTTTATAATTTATCTAAAATTGTACTGAAAATCCTTCTTTTTTATAGTCTCTTAATTGGAATTCTATTCTCTTTATTAACATTTTATATAAAAGGATTTAAACCTTATGGCTCTCTACTTGGTACAATGACAAATACCCAAACTGGCGTTTATGTTGATATTGATAATCATAAAAATGCTATAGAAATAAGTCAAATGAAAATTTATCGTTATTGTGGTGGAATTAATTTTGCATGTTCATTTAAACAAAACTTATATAAAGAAATATCAGTTGATTATGGTAAATTGAAACGTGCATCGATTGGTATGAATAAATTGCCAGGAGGTGAAGAAACAAATTTAATTTCATATGATACATTGGTACTAGATTTATCATGTTGTAGTCACTTAGATATGGCTGGCTGTTCTATGTTAACTGAAATTATGAAAGAAATGAAAATATTAAATGTACGATTATTTATAGCTGCGCCGTCAGATCGTGTTTACGATACATTAATACGCAGTATGAGTATGGGTGAAGGACCATTTGATATATTGCCAACAGTACATGATGCTGTTTTGTATGCTGAAGCATTTCGGTCATCATGATTCGGTTAAAGAATATTAATTATTTACATTCTTTTTCCTGTAGTTAAATGTTTTTCGGTATGCCACATAAATCAATACCGATTATACAAGTATTCCTGTAAGCTCAATTAAAAAAAAATTATTAATATTTACGATTTAAAAATATTAAGTTCAAAATTTTGTACATCTATAAATATAATGATAAGATATAACTCTTAATTGCTATACAATTTTGTAGATATTTATAAGTTAAAGTTATCGATAAATATAAATATAATTTCCATTCTTATCCATCATTTCATTTTTGTTGTGATTGCTATACCTGCTATACCTATGATTATATTATGTCATTACTTTGTCATATAATATTTTAGCTGATACAAGTGAATTTCTGATAAATTTACTAAAGGGTTTTCGGTTTGATTTTTGTTATCATATTTTATTATTTTTATTGAATTTATTTAAGTTGGCTAAACTGGAAAACTTCAAAGAAAATAATAAAATAAAAATAAATAATAAATCAATTTATGGTTTTGTGATTTTGTCGTAAAAAACCGGTTATAATATAATTTGTTTATTTATTCAATAAACAATTAGTTTTTTTTTATTTATTCATTATCACAAAAGGAAGTGATTTTTATAAATTCCAAAAAATGGATAAGCTTCGATTGATTGAACATAATAAAGCTTGTGAAGATAAATGGACACTATTCAGCAAAATTTCTACCAAAAACTTCAGGAATATTAATTGAAATTGAAACTGAAGATGGATAAACCAATTGAAAGAATAACATTGGAAGGAATCTGTTGAACATAACAAAATTCCTGTGTCTAGTAGATCTATAGTCAACCAGTCAATGTTATGCTGTAGGTAGACTGTAGTAGGATTGCCGAGGTAAACAAGTCAGCTGTGCACAATATTAAATAATTTTGTAAAAATCTATACGATTATTGATATAATTTCATTGATTTTTCAAATGAAATGAGTAATAATTGAAATTACCTTCTTAGTTTATTGACAAAGTTTATTTTTTATACGAAATTCCAATGTTATATTTATTTATATAATATAAATTTAATTAGTATATAAATGTCACAAATTCTGTTAATTAAATATTTATTCGGGGCAAGGGGATATGATTAACAATAGAGAATAGAGTAAATTTTTAGAATAGAACTGTCAAATTAAAATATAGCACTTTTTCTGTTCGTTATACAAAATATAAACTAAATTCTTTAATCCAAAACTTTAGTTAGTCTAAAAATTGGTGCTGCATTGTCGAAATCGATGAATTAGGCAAGGGAATTTTAAATTATAGTTTCTTTTTGTTTTGTTGTGGTCTTTTCCTTTATTTAAAATTGAAATTTAAATGTAAAAATTATAATTTATTTATTTATTTTTAAAATATCAAATTTATTTATTAAAAAAAAAAATCTTAATTATATTATATTTTTTTTACTTCATTACTTTAATTTTAAAACGACAAATATATCTATCAACTACGAAATATAAATATACACGTGACAACAAGTGCTAATTTAAAATTAATTTGCCAATAAATAATTAGTTTTAATTAATAATAAATAAATGTGAGTTTAAAATATGAACTAAAGAAAAAACCTATTATAATATTTAGTTAGATAATTTGAAGGTCATTTATCTTGAAATAGTGAAAATTGTTACGAAATTAATTTCATTTCGTATTGATAACAATTTCACCAGATTTAATTTATTACTGATAATAATTTAAATAAAATTAATCAAAGAAAAAGGAAAAAAAATACAAATTATTATTTCTAGTTTACTGTAAATATATATAAATTACATAAAAATAAATATGACCAAAAAAAAAGTATTTGAACATAAATCTTTATATAAATAAACACTTGTTGATATTATAATTCTATTATAATTATGTTATGAAATCAATATTTATATATTCATTTAGTGCTAAATAAAATTAATTCAATATTTATTTGATTTTTTAATTAAATGGGTCTTGATATTTTACTCTTTATTGTACAATTTCTTATTCGTTAATTATTATTTAGATCGTAACTTGAGATGGAAATAAATAAAAATGTTGTTGATTATAAAATATTATAAAAACAAAAAGTACATCTGAAAAATAAATATATATGTATAATATATCGATTAAACAGATACAAGATTATATTTTTATTATTTATACATTTTTATCTACGTTTTTAGAATTAGTTTTATAATAGAATTTTTAAATTAATATCAAATACACTAATAATTTACTGCTGGTTATATTATTAAATGATTAGATTTTATCTTAAAATTCAAATCGATTTGGATTAGTAATCGTTGCTTAATTAGGGGATTTCTCCAAAAAACCATTAATTTTGAATTAGACTGACGGTTTACTTTTATACTTTGCGAGCCATTCGGTTTTTGTAGGCACGACGAAGTTTCGTTATCTCAATTAATATCAGACGAAGATCGGTCCCATCCCTCCAGTTAATACAAGTGTTTATTTTATCATAATCGTTTATATTACCATTTTGAACGTTTTTGGAAGGAGGGCGACTGAAGGAAATATGATTTGTGGACTAAAATCTACAAGGATCAACTAGAGACTTTTAGGTTTCTTCTTCATTTTTTCAATTTTTCATATAAGGGATAACAAAAGTACATAGACGATCTAACTTAAACCTTAAGTTACTATAGTGCAAAATTGTCTAAGAATTTTAAATGAATCATGAATTTCTAAAACTTATTATTATATTTATCCTACCAATAAATCTACAATATTTTAGCCCCCTGTACACTTTTAGTACACTTGTGTTTACCAAACAAAAATAATTTTTATGTTTGCTTTTTTATTACTTGCAATACAAAACATGATTCATTTTTAATTCGACGAAAGCTTTAATAATTTAAAAAACATAATAATCTATCCAATATTGAGTTTCGACATTTGGATAAATTGAAAAACTCCAAATAAGTTATATAAGAGAAAATTTTTAATATACCACTTAAAATATTCTTTTATTTGCCAGAAAAAGTACCTCGACAATAAATAATTTTTTAACAATTTTAAATGATATATTTGATATTTACGATAAACCACTTTAGATGAAATAAAATATAGTAATAGATCAATATCCCAGTGTTATTTCACCAGAACTATATAGAAAATAAATACAAATTTCGTTAGCTGATTCATGTTATAATTATAGTTTTAAGATCGTTACTGAAAATTTATAATTTCCCCTAAAACTAACTGATTAATATTTAATTTCTTCAAAATAATAATATATAATTATAATTAAATTAACAGAAAAAAAATTTAATATCAATAAAATGTGCTAAATTGTGGATTTTTCGTTAATTAATAATGACTTAAGGTATTTTTATTTAACTGCCAATGAAACCCTAGCCTTAATTGAGAAAAAAAAAATGGCTGCTAACAGCGAGTAAGTTTATTTAAAAAAATATGTTTCTTCTTTTATATTTTTTTTATTAAATTTATTATTAATTCATAGATTAGAATCATCATCAAGTCAAGCAAATGGTTTTAAACCAAAATCATTGCCAAAATTTATTATAAATCGTGATGTTCTAACACACGAAACTGTTATACAAAATTCTGGATATTTAGCACCTGACAAAAGTATATCAGCAAATTTACAATTATATTGGTCGAAATTCAGTTTTATTCAAATTATATTAAATTCAATACCAATATTAAAATGGTTACCAAAATATTCAATAAGGAAAAATTTAATTGGTGATACTATATCAGGATTTACTGTCGGTGTTATGCATATACCTCAAGGCATGGCCTATGGTTTATTAGCTGGCGTTACACCAAATGTTGGTTTATATATGGCATTTTTTCCGGTACTTATGTATATGTTATTGGGCACATCTCGTCATATATCAATTGGTACATTTGCTGTTATCAGTTTAATGACACTGAAAGTTGTTCAAACCCATGCTACTCTCGAATCCGATGATCCTGAGCTTAATGAAATAGTTTATACACCATTAGATGTTGTTACGGCAACAGCTATTGCCGTTGGAATAATACACGTAATTTGTTTTTTGAATAAATTAAAAATATAAATAATATTAATATATATTTTTTAGCTTCTAATGTTCATTTTCCGTCTTGGTTTTATGGCGTCATTATTAAGTGAACCAGTTGTTAATGGTTTTACTACAGCTGCTGCTTTCCACGTTGTTGTCACTCAATTAAAAGATATTTTTGGTGTTACTGTACCACGAAGAAAAGGTGCTTTTAAATTAATTTATGGTCTTTATGATATATTCAGTAACCTTCCAAAAGCTAACACTTCAACAATAATATTTTCATTTGGAGTTGTTAGTTTTATGTTGTTAATGAATGAATTAATTAAACCATGGCTTAGTAAGAAATTTCGTTTTCCGTTGCCAGCTGAATTAATTTGCATTATTGGTGGTAATTTAATATCAAAATATATTGAAGCTGGCAATGAATTTAATATTAAATTAGTTGGTAATATACCAACTGGTTTACCTGAACCAAAATTTCCACCAATCAATTTAATAACAATGGTTTTTACTGATTCAATTGCAATTGCTGTTGTTAGTTTCTCAGTAATAATATCAATGGGATTGACTTTTGCTAAAAAACATTCGTACGAAATAGCAGCTAATCAAGAACTTTTTGCTTTGGGTATAAGTAATATTTTCGCAGGCTGTTTTTGTTGTATACCATTGGCTTGTTCTTTATCACGTTCATTAATTCAAGAACAAACTGGTGGTGTAACACAAATTGCATCATTAATTTCATCATTATTAATATTAGTAATTTTACTTTGGATTGGACCATTCTTTGAAACACTACCACAGGTCAGTTAAAAAATAAAGACAAATATTTTTTAATTACAAATTTAAAGTTATTTTTTTATTAAAGTGTGTTTTAGCTGGAATTATAATCGTGGCATTGAAGAAAATGTTTACACAAGTAACAGAATTGAAAAGATTTTCCAGACATGGAAAATTGGAAGTTTTTAATTGGCTGTTTACATTTCTAGGAGTTGTAATCCTTGACATCGATATTGGGTAAAAAGTTTTATAAGTTATCAATTTTTATAAATTGTACTAAAAATCCTTTTTTTATAGTCTCTTAATTGGAATTCTATTCTCTTTATTAACATTTTATATAAAAGGCTTTAAACCTTATGGCTCTCTACTTGGTACAATGACAAATACCCAAACTGGCGTTTACGTTGATATAGATAATCATAAAAATGCTATTGAAATACGTCAAATGAAAATTTATCGTTATTGTGGTGCAATTAATTTTGCATGTTCATTTAAAAAAAAATTATATAAAGAAATATCAGTTGATTATGATAAATTAAGGCGTGCATCGATTGGTATGAATAAATTGCCAGGAGATGAAGAAACAAATTTAATTTCATATGATACATTGGTACTAGATTTATCATGTTGTAGTCATTTAGATGTCGCTGGTTGTTCTGTGTTAACCGAAATTATGAAAGAAATGAAAATATTAAATGTACGATTATTTATAGCTGCGCCGTCAGATCGTGTTTACGATACATTAATACGCAGTATGAGTATGGGTGAAGGACCATTTGATATATTACCAACAGTACATGATGCTGTTTTGTATGCTGAAGCATGCCGAACATCGTGACCCACCTTAATTTTTAAAATTATTTACTTAATTAAATTTTAATTTGTTACCAAAATGATATATTGTTGCATATTATTAAAATCGTTTCGAAGCATTTAGCTCAGTAATTTTTTTGTTAAACTTTCCACAATTTATCTTAGTCAAATGCTACTTGATTCGTTATTTCTAATTTGCTTCATAGACAAATAAGAATTATAAAAGTTTCAATATAATAAACCAAATTTTTGAAGCCATCTCTCTGTTATTATTAATATTTTTTATATATTTTAGTGTATTTTTAATTGTTACAAATCTCAACTGTAGTTCGAAAATTGTAGATTTAATTTTGAAACTTTTATATATCTGATAAACCAAACTATTTTTATATATTATTGTTGATATTTATAACATAATTAATGTTGAAACTATATTTACTTAAAAAATAAATAGTAAAAAATGGATAATTATATTTTGCAATTACAAATAAAGAATATTTTTTATATAAATATATATAATTTTTTTTTAATAAAATACAAATTTAAATTAGATACAGAATAATTCTATTTTAGGACGAAGTTTTTTTTAAATTTTGCGATTTTATAGCATCAATATTTTTATAGTGTTCTTTATGGCATTTTTTCAGTTGAAAATTCACTGATTTCTTTCTTATTTATTTAACTCTAAGCCTTCGATGTTTGTAAAATTAAATACTACTGCTTAATACAAGCAATAAAAACTAAAATGGATTAAAATTATTAAAGTATGTACCTAAATAAAAATATATCGTGGTTCACAGTTGTGAAAACAACGCTACTACTTCCATAATCCAGCACCAGCCAATCTCAAGTCAATATTGTTTAAAGTTTGAATTCAATTTGGATATTGAAATTAAAATAATTAACAGAAGGTTTGCTGATTGCTGTTTGGTTAAATAAGTAATTGAATTAGCAGTAACGTAGATGTTCTAAAAAAATGTTGAATGAGCTGAATACATGCTGTAAGATTACGAACTAAGCATAACATTTAAAAAAATTCATAAAGAAGTAAGAATAAGGTTGACAACATGGGATTATAATCGACTAAAGATTATCTACGGAAAACGAACAGAACGCGTTACGAAGTATTAATAGTGCATGACGTTAACTACAACGGCATGCACTATTAATACTTCGTAACGCGTTCTGTTTGATTTTCTTTAGATAAGCTTTAGTCGATTATCATCCCAAAATAATGAAGAATTAGAAATATGAAATCTTCATGTAGTAAAATAACAAAATGAACAATTACATAGCTAAAAAATCTTAAAAAGAAATTTGAAAGCTCAACTTTAAACTTATTAAAAGGAAAGATTATATATTCAGTTTTGGTCAACATCCAGAAAAGAAAGATATTTAAAGAAGAATGTCCAGTCCTATAATAATAATGGAAAGTAACAATATAAAATTTCTAGTTTAAACAAATTTTTATTCATCAAATAAGTATAAAATTAATTTAAAAAATACATTTTGTTTTTTAAATAAAAATTAAAATTTAACTCTTTTCATTTCCTTTTACCTTTTTTATTTTTCTTCTCTTTAGCAGCTACAGAACGTTTATCCTTTTTCTGTCTTGGATCAACAACTCTGAAACGTCCTTTAACACCAGGTGGTCTACGTACACGTTTACCAGATAAATGTTTTCTAGCAACAACATATGAAATTTCTTTCTTTTTATCTTCAGCTTTTTTATATAATTTACGTATTTGTCGCATTTTATCTTGTGCTGTACCATCACTATGTTCCATAATTTGTTCAGCTTTCTTTTTAGCTTTTTCCATACGTTTTGTTGCACGACGTTTCTTTCTAGCTTTAGCTTCCATAACTTTTTTAATTGGTCTAGCATTTAATTCAAGTACTTTATTATTATATTCATCTAATAATTCAGGTGGTACTGGTACTGGTTTACGCATATGTAAATCTTCATCTTGTACAAACCATTCTGGTAAATTATTATCATTGAATACATAACGATTCCAGGCTGAATCAATTAAATCACGTTTGGTTTTTTTACCTTTAATCATCATGGCACCAATTGCAAGTTCAGATTCATTAAGACGGATTTTTTTAACTGGAAAATATTAAAAAAAAAATTAATTAAAATAAATTTGTTTTGTACAGAGAAATGAATATTAGTTTCTGTGCATCGGAAACTTTTACTAAAAATGAAAAGAAATTCAGCAGTATGACAATTTAGCAAAGAAAGCTAACCTTTCTTTACACCAAATAATATTCGACTGTAATAAAAAAAAAACATTTTTTTACCTTTATCAGTACTGCCATTTAGTCCCTTATCAGTAATTTTATTATCATTGTCTTCATCATTAACGTTATCATCTGTATCACTACTTTCACTTGATGACGATGATTTATTATCATTATCATGACGAGCTTTTCTTTTAGCTTTTTTACCAATAACTTTAATATCATTATCATTCGAAAAAAAATCCTTTTCACCAGCCGAAACAGTTTTATTTGAATTATCTGTTGTTGATTTTTTTATATCTTTTTTCAATTTTTTTTTATTCTCTGTTGTTGTTTTTTTTATACCTAAAACTTCAACACCTTTTGTTTGATATTCTTTAGCTAATTTATCTAAATCATATTCTTCATCATCATCATCACTTTCCATTTGTTGTAAATTATCTTTTTCATACCATAATTGTACTCGTTGTTGCCGTTTTGTATCCTTATCACGAAAATCACCAGATCGTATTAATGGATGATCAGTTTTTTTTTTCTTATTTTTTAATTTCTTTGTTGTTGTATTACCATCATCATCTTCTTTATCACTTAATCCTAATCCATCACGATCAAAATCACTTTCTTCACTTGGTTCATAATCACTTTCTATAAAATTTTTATCTTCATATAAACCATCTTCATCGAGTGGTATAACATCTTTATCATATCTAAATGGAGAAAATCAAATTTCAAAATTAAATAAATTAACGAAAATTTAAATTTTAAGAAGTTATGGTAATGCTATGACGAAATTGGACAGAATTCTTTAATAATAAAAAAAAGGGAACAATTCGTTATAATTAAATAATGCTTATTGACAAGTAAACGATTTTGTATGCAATTTCGAGTAATCATTAAATAGATTTAGGTATTCACATTCTGTATGAATCAAAATTTACGAATTTTTTAATAATCTGTCGAATCCTTTTAAAACTGTGAGTAATTTTAATAGGTAAGTAATATCGAGATTTAGAAAATTTAGCAGAATTAAATAATATTTCCAACTCTGTACCCGAACAGTAACGAAATTTTATATTTTGATAATACGAAATAAATAACGTTACTACTTTTTCCGATATTATTTAGTTTTGAAATTAATAAAATAATTTATATATACTTTTTATATTTGGGTATAAACGTTCCATTTATTTCGGTTGTCTCAGCAACATGATCTGGTGCAACATCTTGTAAATCATCTAAATCTTCGCCAGTTTTAATTTCTTTTAAATCAAAAACACCATCTTCACCTTCTTCACGTGGTCCATGATCACCTTTTATAACCATTTTCAAATTCATTCTTTCATTTAGTTTAGTTTTTTCTTTTAAAACTTTCTTTTTCTTGCGTTTAGCATCACGTTGTTCCTCATTAACTAAATCCGCAATTTGTTTATCTAATTTTTCCATTTCTAATTCTTCAATTTCATCTGGTGTTAAATCCTCTTTTACCTTTTCAATAATTTTTTCAACTTTTTCTTCAGGTTTTTTGAATAAATCAGCTTTAATATGTTTATGCCATAATAATAAACCTTTAATTTCTTTTCTACCCAAAACTTTAATATCTTTACAACATTCTAAAATTTCTATTGTAGTTTTTGGATGTTTTTTTACTCCATCATGATCAATTATTATATTACTAATTCCTTGTAGTGCCGCTAAACCATTATCATTTTCCATAAATTCTATACATGATAATTCATTACGCATTGCCATTTCTTTATCGGTATAACCTTCAGCTTTAACACGTTTCAATTTGATAGATTGCAGTAATGTTGATTTTTTCTGACCATCTAAATCTAATTCCTCAAAAACATATTTTGCATCCAATAGTTTTGGATCAATTTTGGTAGGAGCAAGATAGCCCTGACATACAACAAATATTTCAGCAGATTCTTTACGTGATGCACTCGGTTTAGTAGCATGTACCTTTTTAAAAAGTTGTTTCAGTACCCACAATAGCGCATTATAATCTTTAGAACGAAATACTTTCGTTACAAACCATCCATTACTGCGTAGAAAGTTTGTGGCCAATTTTAATGATTGTAATGTTAAACAGATTTGTTGATAAGCATCAAAAAGCCAATTTTTACCAACATTTGGTGCACCATCGTGCAATACAACATCAGCTTTCCATGTTTGTAATTCACGACTTAAAGATGTCTTACATTTATCGGTTGTTATATCCTCCACAAGACCAATACAACCTGGTATTGCTTTAATTGGATATAAATCGACACCAACAACAATTGATGAAACTGGCATATTTTGCTTTGCTACTTGCATCCAACCACCTGGTGCTGCACATAAATCGATACATACTTGCGATTGTTGAAGAAAACCGAATTTACGATTTAATTGGATTAATTTGAAAGCGGAACGAGAACGAAACCCTATTTTTGGAAGAAAATTTTTGTTGATGAAAAATATTTTGGTGTTGATTCAATTTTTGGCATACCTGTTTCCTTAGCTAATTTGTAAAATTTATCTTTGCGGGTTTTTCCTACTTTTGTCTTTTTACCCATTTTTTGTAATGGGTTTAATTAATTAATTATGAAAATCTCAAAAATATTAATTCACTTGTACTTAGTTAGTTCTACAGTCTACACCAAAAATCGTACCAAAAAAAACATTCAAATTGCCCGCACGTGTTAATATTTTTTGGGTTAAAAAAAATTTCTCTCTTGACGACTGTCAAAATAAATTGCCCAATTCAGCTCAGCGTTCAGCAGAGTTTAGTTTAGTTTCCGTGAACAGGCATTTTCATATGAGGGAACAAAAAATTGGAAATTATCTTATATGATATTTCAAAATTAATTCTTTAATAACAAATTATTTTTTATACAATTGGTTTAATAAATTAATAATAATTTATTACAGTATTTTAATAAATTAATACCAAATTATAATTTATAATTTTCTTTCGCCTGTAATCGCCAATCATCGGGTTTTAATGAGTTGGTTTTACTTTTTTTTCAGTTTTGTATAGTAAATAAAAACGTAGATAATTTTTATTAACATTTAATCTATACTTTAAAAAGCATTCAATTCGTGGTAAAAGAATAGTAAATTATTATATTTCTGGGATATTAATACTTTTGTCATTGATAAATTTTTGAAGCTTCATAAATTATTTAGACAAATTTACTGTGGTTAACATCACTAATCAAAGGAAAATATTTATTACTCATTATCGCTATTCTACATTTTGACAGCTGTCAATACCACGTGTTTGTTTATTATTTACAAAAATCAAAAACTAAAATAAATAAAAAATGTCTATACAATTTTCTCCTCACTTTTTGTGTAATTTCACAGAAAATATTCAACTAAATGGTAAGAAAATATATTTTTTTAAATATTAATTAATTAATTGATCCAATTGTATTTATAGAATTGAAAAATTGCGATGATTTATGGTCATGTGATTGGTTAACATTATTAAAATCTGATTTTGTTATTGAATTTTGTAAAAATTCCTTACAATTACCATCAGAATCAAAAACTCCAGCTGATAGTGAAATTATTTTAAAATCTGGAATAGCATTTATATTTGCATTTTTACAAGAAAATTTTACAGGACCACAATTAACAGACGAATATGAACAATTCATAATAGAAAATATTACCAATGAAATAAAAATTTTGGAAAATCTTTCTGTTGACAGTGAAGAAATTAATCAAAATGTTAAATATTCAGAATTTTTATTGTGTAGTAAGAGATTATTTGAAATATTATTGGAAAGACATCCTGATGATATTGTAAATATATATAAATTATCTACATTTATTTATTAATTTCAATTATGATTTTTATTGTAGATAATTAACTGGTGGATGTTACGTGTACTATGTACACATCAAAAAATTCTAGACGAATTAACAAATACAATTTATATCCAGTTTAAAATAATTACTGAACATTTACTTAAACATTTAAGTAAATTAAATAATAAAGAATTGGAAATTTTACTTAATTTAGAAATATCACAAGGTTTTTTATTATTTCATAGAATTATGAAATATGAAGAAATTTTCAAAAATGTTTGTGATAATTACAATATTGAATTAAAAGTTGAAGGTGAGTGGAAAGTATTTATAGAAAATTTCTAAAATTTTAATTTATTAAATTTTTTTTTTAGGATTATTGGGAGTTCGTACTAAATATCAACAAAAACCATTACCGCAACTTTGTTTAAAAGTATTTATGAATGACAGAAATAGTTTACCAACAGCTGAATTAACAAATGGCAAAACATATTTACCAAAATTATTAAAGCACGATGATGATGTTAGATTAGAAAAAATTAAATTTTCAAATGAAGAAGATAATGACGTTATAACATTACCTAGTGTCTTACAAATTTTTGTATTATCAAAATTGTTAGTATATAATTTTATTATATTACTATATATATAGCCAAATTGGTTTTTTTCCAAATCAAGTTCGCCTTTTTCCAAGTCAAATTTTATCTTTTTAAAGCCTTTGTAAAGTCTTTGAAAAGATAAATAGTTTTTATCGCATAATATTTATGTAATATGTTTATTGCAATAGTCTTGTTGAAATTATGAGATTAATTCTATAGCTTTCTCCAGCTTTAATTTGAAAACATTCATTTAAAAAAGACCAATGTGGCTTGCTTGGAAAAGCTATATATTAATGTGGATTTTTTTTTTTTTAGAAAACATGTACTTCGTTCACAGCCAAAAGATCGTTTGGCATCTGAAGAATTAGAACCATATATAACGACATTGTTATATCAAGAATATGGTCCATTTACAATACGTTTAACAACACTTTTTCTTAACATAGCCCAGGAATCAAATCATAAACGTACGGTGGAACGTTGTTTAAAACAATCTGAAGAAATATCAAATATAATTTATGGTAATAAATATACAATATTTGAACGTTTCTCATATGCATTTGCATCAAATCTACCACCAATTTGGGAATTTCAAAAACAATTGGGTGATCTTATGATTAGTTTAGGTTTCGTTAAAACCGCTTTAGATATTTATATACAAATACAAGCATGGGAAGAAGTTATTGAGTGTTATACACATTTAGAATTGCGTCATAAAGCAGCTGAAATAATTAAACAAGAATTAGAGAAACGTCCAACCGTTAAATTATATTGTTTATTAGGTGATGCTACTGATAATATTGATTATTATGAAACAGCATGGAAATTTAGTAATGAAACAAGTAGCCGGGCACAAAAACATTGGGGTAATTATTATTTTGCAAAAAAAGATTATATAACAGCATTGCCACATTTACAAAAAACCTTACAAATAAATTCATTACAAGAAGTTCAATGGTTAAGATTAGGTTATGCTGCTATTAATTTAGAAAATTGGGAATTAGCTGTACAAGCATATTTACGTTATACACATTTAGAACCACACGGTTTTGAATCATGGAATAATTTGGCAAAAGCATTAATTAAATTGGGTGATAAGAAACGAGCACATAAAATCTTAAATGAATCATTAAAATGTAATTATAATAATTGGAAAGTATGGGAAAATTTTATGTTAGTTAGTATTGATACTGGTAATTTTGAAGATTGTATAAATGCATATAGTCGTTTAATTGATTTACGTGAAAAAGAGAAATTTTTTGATTTACAAGTACTAGAAATTGTTGTAAATGCAATTTCATTAAATGTACTAGATGCACAAGGTCGACCATCTGATCGTTTAACAAAAAAAGCTAATAAACTATTAGGTCATCAGTGTTGTAAATATCCAAATGAATGGAAATTATGGAAATTATCTGCTATTATAGCTAATAATTCATTGGGTAGTGCAATTAAATTACAAAAATGTTTAAGAGCATATATCCAAAAAGAATCTACATGGACACAAATTAAAGAAAAAGCTATTGAATGTTTAAATATTTGTTTGGAAATGTGCGAAAAAAGTTTAGATGCTATTGAAAAACATGATGAATCAGAAAGAACTACAATGATATCACAATTATCATCAGCTAGATTAAATGCACAAGCTTGTATTCGTTTAATGGATAATAAAATTGCAGAAAAATGGGAAGAAACTGATAGTTTATTAAGCAAATTAAAGGAATTACTTGAAAAATTAACAAATGAAATTAAGAAAAATATGATATAAAATTAAATAAAAATTGTAAGAATTTTTAATATCCTTTTTTTTTATATTTATCTAAATATTAAGTTTCCTTTCATTCATTGACCTCGATAAAAAAAATATACTTTAAATATATAAATATTGTTTTATTTGTTGATTTTACCTCGGCCCAAAATCCTCATTTTTTTATAACAAACAGAATAAAATTTCAATGACAAAGTATAAAAATACATATATATATACAAAATATTAATTTTAAATATATGTAAACATATAGAAAACTTTATAATCAAGGAGGATTCATTATACTGTCCAAGGTCAAAGAATATGGAAGATTATTTTGCTATCATTAAAATTCTTAAGGACAAAAATATATTATATACAATACAAACAAGACAAATGAATAAAGAGAAGGGAAACCTTATAATAAAATTATCCTACAGTATTTAATTTTTGTTGTATTTTGTATGACATGACCATTATCAGGAGGAATGAGTTATACACAATATCTTAAAATGTGAATATATTTATTTGTAGCCAGTTTTGTATAAAATATCTTAAGGTTTCACTTTGTCCGTCTATCAGTTCGATATCACTTATTATTGCCAGATTTATAAGTACTACAAAATCGAAATCTAAAAGTTTGATTGTCATACATTTTGATCCTGGAATCGTTTTGTTGTTCAGCCCACAAAAAATCCTGACCCCGATCTTATTGAAGCTCGAAATGTTTCTTTTACAGTAAAAAATGTGTGCTTAATGTGAGACGTCGACAGCCATTAACTGAGATGCCAGATTTCAAACACCTTTGGAAAATCATGAGGATTTATGTTCGAATACAAACATTTTGAAAGAAGTATTAAAGTGCCCGGATTTACATATACACTGGCCCATCAATCTCATTTCTTACATTTAACTTTCTTAAAGTAAAAGTGTCCTGTAAAATTTCTATGTAGTATATTTTTATATTTATCTGCCTCGTTTACATAAAAGCAAACAAAATAAATTTACAATATAATTTTTGTTTTACGAAGGACAAGGACAGTCTCATAGAAAATACTTTTTTTTTTATTAGTTTGTTTTATTCCTTCCAGAATTAATATGTTAACATATATAAAATATTATTACCTTGTCTTCATTTTTGTAGTCTTGAACCTGAAATTATGAATTTTAGTTTGTGCTGTGTGTGTTTTTTTTTACATTTTTAGTAAAGTCGAACAAGGACAAAATACCGGGCCAGTATTTTTTATGTATATTTTTTCCAATGAAATGAAATATATGAGTTTCTTTGAAAAATCAATTTTAAATTTTTTTTTATACCTACTATAATTATATTTTTTATATAAATATTTTATAAATTTTGCATGTCAAGGTGATTTTTAGCTGTTGAATTCCTTTGACAAATCAGTAGCCTATTAAAAATAAGAGAAATTTTTAGAGTGCAAATTAATAGAGTATAAAAAATGATTTTTCACCTTGGTCCAAAAAAAAAAAAAAATTATCAAATAATATAAATATTTGAAACAAATGTTTAAATATTCGTCCTTGTCATAAAAAATATAATAAGTTGTAGTCATCAAATCAATTTCAGCATCAAATTATTGTTAATACTCTGATTTGTTTTCGAGTTCGACATTAAAAGATATGACCAAAGTTTCAATTTCTAAAGGATTTTTAAGTATAAAGTAACTGAAATATTCTCTTTAACTGATAATGTCTGCATAAGCTAATTTAACCCTATTTTAACCACCACTTCATTTTCCTAAATTCTTTACGTAAAAGTTCTTTAGTTTAGAATAGATTAGATCAGGATGGTTCACTTGCTAAATATACTTGATCACTGTGACTACTGTGGACCTATTGCGAAATATTCCTGCAAGTAGAAACCCCAGAGATTTTTTGATGGGAAGTTTCATTAATTATATTATGCTTTCTATGAGGATAGAACCAATAATCTTAAAATCAATAGTTGGAACATTTTCTTACTTTTGCCTATAATGTATACGCTATTACGTTCACACAATCATCCTTGAAAAATTGCTTTTCAGGATCTCAAAACATAAAAATCTCTCTCAAAAAATTGTGTAGTAAATATTTTACCTGGCGACTACTACAACTACGTACTGCTAGTTTCGGAAAATAATATTCGAATTCGGATTATTCTAACTGCGTAAGACGAAACTCGAATCAGAAAAGTATCCGAAAATGAAATGATAGTTTTATTTTCGAATATTCCATTACTGAGTATTCCTATTTTCGTTTCTATTTTCAAAAATTTCATTCGATAACTATTATGTGCAGCATATAATATCCCGAAGAAATATCACGCGAAATACTTTTCTTAGAATTTCAAGCGGTTGTAAACCAAAAAGTAAGCATCTAGCTTCATAAGTTGGCATATAATCAACCCATTTCATTTTTTAAATTAAATATTTAGTAAATATTTTTTGAACATTTTCTAAGCGATTTATATGCAAATTATAATTAGTGGTCCATACTACTGCAGCATATTCTATTCTAGCGCGCAAAACAATGACTTTAATGTATAAGGATCAGTGAAATCCCTGGCATTACGTTTAATAAAGCCTATCAATTTGTAAGACTTGGTAATTATGTAGTCAAAATGACTATTGAAACACAATAGTCATTAATTCCTAAATCCTTAATCGATGCAACAGATTCTAGACATACATTGTTTAAAGTGAATGTGTGATAAAATGAAGATCTTTTTCTACTAAAAGTCATTGTTTTACACTAAAAAAATATCTACTACTAAAAAATATTTCCACTGAGCGAGCAATCCATTTTTATTTAATTTTAAATAAATTAGAAATGTCAACAAATAAAAAAAATGTTTTTTTTTTTGTCAAAATAGAATTTCTGGATGTGGTAGTACTATTTTTGATTCGAATATCTTACGTAGTACTGGTGGGTTACTATGTAAAGCCTGGGCTACATTGTTCCTATCAGTTCAGTTCAGTTTCGATTCGATTCGATTTGATTCGTCGGTTAAGTAGACTGAACACATAGTTACCGATCACAATCGATTAAACCACATATATTTTGTTTTCGTTATTTTTGAAACAGTCAAATTTCATTTCTCTTGACATTTCCTTCAGTTTGGATTCGCAAAATTCCAATCGTTCCAAACTCTTTCGATTCGATTCGTTCCGATTCGACCTATGTGTCCACTCAATCGATTTCCCATATAAAAATATATGGAGATGTCAAATTTGAACTTTTCGAAACGAATCGAAACTGAACCGATCGAAACAATGTAGCCCAGGCCTAATGCGATCCGTTTGTAATTCTGTTCGAAAACGAACATTTCCCACTACAGAATCCGTAATCGAATATTTTGATATCCGTAAATTAAATTTCAGTGATGCCAATTTTCAAACAGTTTAAATCGAATATTTGGTACGGCTCTATGCAATAGCTCCTAACGTATTAACTCCTAATGAAATAAGTCCTAATGAAGAAATTCCTAACAATGGTTGAAATAATAGCTAACACATATAAATGAAATAAGTCCTAACCGGCGATGTAATATGTCCTAATCCGAAAATGAAATAAAACCTAACGTTAGGAGTTAATTCAAAATGAATTAATTCCAAACAAAAAAAGATGAAAAACTTCTAATGTGGGAAAATAATTTTATGTCAAGGTACGTATACAAAGCAATCAATTATAATCGCCCACAAAAAGGTTAGCATTATCGCCCGAATGGATTTCGGGCGATAAAGCTCACCCAAGTGGGAATTATCGCCCAAATTGTATTTAATAGATTTATCAGAAGAAATGGGTAATGGTAAAAATCATAATATCATAAAGAAATTTTTTTTGAAATTTGTGATTTAACAATATATTACTGAAACCCAATGAAATAACGGAAGCTTTTCATTTGTTAAAAGAAGATCATCCCTTTTCCGGAAAAGGCCAATAGCAACGGGCTTTATTTCTCACTTATGAAGCTCGAACATTATTCGTATAATGGGAATTATCGCCCGAATGGCGACGTGACGCCCACTATAATTTATTCATCCATTTCAATAACTACATAAATTTTACCTTTTCGAAATATTCAATATAAAATGCGATTTTAAGCTAAATAAAATAAGTCCTAACATTAATGAAATAACTCCTAACATAATTTTTAGTGAAATATTTTCTAATTAATTAGTATTTATTTCATTTGCATGGTTTTAGGAGTTATTTCATTATGAAATAACTCCTAACAATAAACAATGCAGCAAGTCCTAACTTTGATGAAAATAAACCTAACATTTAGGTGTTTCTTCATTTGTAATAACACCTAAATTTGTATGGGAATGTTAGGTTTAATTTCACATTTTTTTGTTAGGAGTTAATACGTTAGGAGCTATTGCATAGAGCCATTTGGTACACTAGTGAAGTGAATTCGTTTATTCGAATTTTTCTATTCGGTTATTAGAATATTTTGTTCGGTAACTATTTTAATGGTGAAAAATTATTCGATTTAAAAAAAAAAATTATTGTTTTTTTTTTTGAAAAATGTAAGTATTTTAAACTATTAATTAGTTTTTTTTTAATTACATAATAGTAAATTATAAAAAAAAAATGTTATCCTTTTATGTTTAGGGATAAGCTAAAAAAATTAAATACAAAGGTGGAATACATGGAGAATGGAGCAACATACTGATTTAGCGAAGAGATTGTTAAAAAGTTGCGAAGGTAGAAATAAGTCTAATAACTTATGGAAGCATACCAATCTTGCCCAATTTGATGTTGATGAGCAAGGAATTTTAAAGTAGCTGCCAACTTAATAATTTTAGGAATAGATGTAGTTCGATATGAATCTTTTAATTTATCATTTATTTCATCCAAAACATATATAGAAATGCTTCTTTAGAAAATGGAACAACTTTAATAAAACTAAAATAAAAAATAAACTTTGATCTTAATTTTCATTGTACTCTTGAAATTTAAATTTACCCGCCTTGATTTCCTAATTCTAAAATATTTGAATTATCTCTAATCCGCCATTCCTTTTAATTTTTTCATTATTTTCTTCTTCGTCCTCAAACCATAATGCGACGGTATATGTTCTGGAATATTCTAGAGGATCTTATATTTTAGAAGGACCAGAAGTTATATCAAATAATAGCTAAATAGCTTCACTTTTAAAATTTAATAAATCTTTATTTAATAAATTGTAAGAATTTAACAATAAGTTAACTAGAAATATGCACGCATACAAATTGATTTATTGAATTTAATAAATAGTAACAAATCTTTAATTGTTACATTGTAGATTTTAAAATAAACTAGTCAACTTTTTAACCAAAAAAAAAAATTTTTTTATTTCCTACCTGACATAAATATCAACGTATGTGGAATAAGTAGATTATCAATTATAAATGGCAGCACTTTTGTTCGGTCCGAAAATGTTACATATAGTACCAATTTTCAATCGAAACGGATCTCACGTTCGAAAATTTTTCCAGTTCGAACCGATTTACATAGTTATGCTCCCGACTGATCCGAAATTCGAACGATTCGAATTTCTTACGAAGAAAATTCAAAGTAGAAAATTTTCTTCTAAAACTTGAAAATTCTTTTATAGGAAATATTTCCTTTATGATGAGTTTTGATAGCATTTAAAATATAATTTTAATTAATTGCCTATACTAAGTGAATTCATCTTTACAATTACAAATATCATGTAATTTATTATAAACAATTTATCGCACTAGCGGTGACCTTATAAATGAGTAACTGGAATAATTGTTAAAAACTATTTTTCTTCCAGTTGGGTTACAGTTCCTTTGTATAATTGCGTCTATAATTAAGATAAAAAATAAGTTTGTTTATCATTTGGTTTTTATTGCAATAATAAATGACGAAAATTATTTTATTGAATAAAAAATTATATTTGCAATTAAAAACAAACCAATAAAAAAGAAAATTAACAATTAAAAATATTTAATAAAAAAGAAAATTAACAATTTATCAAAAAATCAATTAAAAAAGAAATTCAATGCAAAGTTAAAAATGTAAACGGAATAACTGAAATTATTTTGATTTATAAGTTGCTTCGCCTTCGTCTTGAGGAACTGGGACCGTCTCGAAGTAATTTTGCCTCGTAAATGTTCCCAACTATATAAATGCAGGTACATGTAATTAACGCCATAGTCACGATCAAAGTAATATGAACTGAAAATATAAGAGAAAAAAAATGTTTGTTAATATATTTAAAAAGAAAACTTAAATATTTTTCCTTACAGGACCAATCTATCGGCAGGCGATAGATGCACTTTGGTTTTACGACGACTAAGGCCGTCACTGATGTTGCTTTTTTTTCCTGGTTTAGAATCTGGTTTATTCTATTGCCTGTTCCTTCAACTGGTGACGTATAACCAGTGATGTCTATTTCTAATATTGTAGCAAGTATTTGAAAAACATCAAATATTTCCAAGACAGGGATTTCAATTTTTTTAAATGATGGTCCACGTGCCATGAAAACTCCATAATTTTGGTTGGTTCCGTGATATGTAATCCATGAAGATGCTGTAACTATATATAAATATAAATAATAATTACAATAATTTTAACTTGCGGAAAAAATAAATAGTTTTAATTACCATCTTCATATAATTCTTCCTTCCACCGTTCGAATCTCCACTTTATAGTATCGAAAAATAAACTATACACTTCACCAGCAAAACTTCCACGAACAATAGCATACCTAAATCAATACAGCAATTTTCAAATTAAATTTTCAAATTAAATTTCGTTTTATGTTAATCTTTTAAATATATTTTTTTTAATAAAAATAAATAATTTTAAAGCTAAATTTTGATTTAAATAATTTAATTATTAGGAACCGCAAGACTTTTATCAACTTTAGAAAACGGAACGAATAAGTGAAGGTTTAACGAGGACTTATAGATAATTGATCTATTTCTAATATTGTCGCAATTAATGGAACATATAAAGAAATAATTTCTTCAGGTTCTTCATTTTATCTAAATTATGAAAAATGTACTTTCTTCCCCAGTACTCGTGTCGTGAGTTCCAATGATGCGTTCTGGGTCTGTTGTATAAATAATTTTAATTACTATCGCCGTTGAATTCTTCCTTCTATCTTCCACTGGAGAGATTAAGTTTTAATAACCGAATCGTACCTAAATCAATAAAGCATTTAGCTATTACCTAATTTGGATTTAATTTTATGCTTAAAAAAATTTAATATAATTTTTTAATTAAAAGCAGGGTTAATTTTCAAGAGTGAAACTAACAACAATATGAAAGCTGCGCGATTAATCTTTTCATTTTGCAAAAAAAAAAAATCGTTTACTTTATTTAGAAACATTATATAAATATGTAATTTTAACTTACGTATTCGGAGGAAATTGTCTCCAGAAATCAGGAAAAATACATTGCGGACATTGCGCTTCAACCTGGTCTATTATTGATACTGACACGCCCAAACCACTACGATAAAGGCAATCATATACATAGCCACTGGGACCATCGCCGGTTGCATTAACCATTATAAGCCACTGGGCTTCACCAAATACAAACATTTGTTTTTCTATTGCGGGGCAACTTGAGCTGCCGCTGTTAACTTTCTGCAAATAACGGGATTCAGTACCCGAAAAAGCGTGATCACTTAAAATAATTATATCGTAATTATCTCGTTGAATTTGATCTAATTCATTTATGAAATTTCCAAATTCTTCATCAATTATTTTAATTTTTTCAACAACCTTAAATATTTCATTATAATATAAATAAATTGTATAATTTTAATTAAATATATAAATTTACACTATCATCAAATGGGTCATATACATGAATAAGCTTGTCAGGATTGTCGAAATACATCATAACTAAATTAGGTTCACTTGCTTTTATATGATCTAAAACTTCATCAAAACTGAACCTTATATTAACATTACTTATATAGGATAATCTGATTGTAGCTCTCATATTATTGGGCCCATATGGAAATTCCGCTCCAGGCCACATGGAGATTAAAGATTTGCCACAACTATCTTCGTTTCGGGTCTAAAAAATATACGATGTTTAATAAAAATTAAATTAATATTTAAAAAAAAAGATTTTTAATTATTTAATAAGTAAACTTCGTCACTGAAATTGTCTTTAAAAAAAGCTAACATTTGTGAAATATTTTAGGAAAAGTATTTGAACTATAAACTGAAATGTGAAATCTTTAGATTTAGCGTGGTTCAGAATTTCTTGTTAATTAAATTCTACAAAACTAAATTATAATATATTAAAAACGTATTACTTACATATATCGGATAGGCGTTAAATTTAGAACTGCTCATCTTAAATATTTCCTCTAAATCATCAATAACGTAATAAGATTTATTGTCTGTTGAGTACATTAAACTTTTTCGTCCAATGACACCATGTTGTCCAGGATAGAGGCCTGTAGCTAATTTATAAAAAATATTAAATTATTTTAAGATAATTTTTTTTTATTTTTAACTTACCAACTGTATGTAAATTGCTAAAAGCATTAACTAAAATGGGAACTGTGTTAAATCTACTTGCAGTCGTACCATCTGCAGCAAATTTAAAAAGGTTGGGTGTATTGCGTAAATTTAAATGACCTTTTTGAAACCCGTCGAGGGCTATTACAATTACTGTTGGTTTCGGTATCGGATTCGGGGGGCAAGTTGAAGTGGTAGAGGTTGTTGTTGTTGTTGTTGTTGTTGTTGTTGTTGTTGTTGTTGTTGTTGTTGTTGTTGGTGTTGGTGTTGTTGGTGTTGTTGTTGGTGTTGTTGGTGTTGTTGGTGTTGTTGTTGTTGTTGTTGTTGTTGTTGTTGTTGTTGTTGTTGTTGTTGTTGTTGTTGTTGGTGTTGTTGTTGTTGTTGTTGTTGTTGTTGTTGGTGGTGGTGGTGGTGTTGTTGTTGTTGTTGTTGTTATTGTTGGTGTTATTGTTGTCGGCTTAGGTTGCCTTGTTGCTCTCGTTGGCTTCTCATCCGATATAATTCTGTCCGTTTTAAAATTTTCCAAATCACAAAAATACTTCGATTTGACCGACTCACATACTTCATTTATGCCTGAAGTATTGTAGTCTATGTTGACCAATAAAACTATTAAAAATATAAATAGAGAAAATAAAACTAAATAACTTTTCATTTCTTATTTATTTTTATTTTTTTGAATTAATTAAATTAATTTTAATATTGCAAATGAAGAGCAAACGATTATTCTATAGTTGAAATATTTTATTAAACTAATTTAAATTATTTATTTATTTTCAAAATAGAAGTAAATTTTAAAGGACAATTTGATTTGAAAAAAATTTCGAAATTTTACTTGAGTTCATATTTTATTATTTTCATTAAGGTCAAGCTCCAAAGGTCAAGCTCCATTTGTCTTTTAAAAGTCTAACATCTTTTTTGTTGGATTCATCGACTTTTTTTCGGAAAAAAGTTGTTGTTCCGTCTCTACCGCACTCATGCTTTTTTGTATCTTGCATAACTTCTTGAAAAAAGTGGTGACGACTTTTAAAAAAGACTAATGGAGCTTGACCTTAAGCCAGCAATATAGGATTTTAAAAATAAACAATTATAACCAACAAAAATGCTTTGTGGAATGCCATTATGGAGGAGCTCAGTAATTTTTTTTTTTCATTTTTTTTACAAATAAAATTATAGTTTTTTTTTTTTATATAGATTTAAAAAATGAAAATATAACAAGAAAAATATGGGATTATTTAAGAACTTCATTTTTTAAAAATAAAAAAGATGCTCCTACTGGATCGCGTGCTTCCGCCAAAAATGATTTTAAATATAGAGCACTTATGTCGTTTTTGGATGACAAAAATGATGATAACAGGTAAAATAATTTTATAATATAAAAAAAAAATTATTCTTTCATTTGGAAATTTTTTTAGCACAAAAAGTATTTGCTTTTAAATTTGTTATTATGTATATTAATTCGAAGATTATTCACTGGATTTGCTACGTGACACGGAATCCAGATGAAGCATACGGTAAGGTATGCTTCATCAGGATTACCTCAAAATGCAATATGATAAGGAAGAGTAGTAAGTGGATTGTATATATACTATGCAGGTCCAACAAAGACGGTTCAGGATTTTAGAAAACTTCTTCCTGGACTGTAAAACTTGAAGCAAGTGGGATAAATCCGGTGATTAAATTCATGGTGTGATACACTACAGTGAGGGTGCTCGACTGGAGAGTACAAAAATCATTTTAATGCGTTCAGTGCGTAGGAAAAAGTATCCCTCTTTCCGTTAAAACCAACCTAATAACTTTTCAATAGTAAACAACCAACACCAGTTGAATTATACTTAACATCAAGGTCATATATTTATTCTATTTATATTCAAAAAAATGTTGTTTCTAAAATTAAAACTTTCACATTATTTAATTACCAAAAAAAATTGTGTCTGAAGTTTTCAGTTAATTAAATTTTATTTTCAAATATAGAATAGAAAATAATGTAAATATAGAATTTAGTAATTGGTGTTATGACGTTGAATTTTATTTCGTTATTTATTAATCCTTAGCCTTGACATGTCTTTTATTTTGAACTTTATTCTATAACTTTCCAATTAATATTCTACTAACATGAAAAAATCAAATAAAATTTATCACTAACCCCCTCAAAATTTAATTAGATTATTACCAATAGACCAGCATTTAAAAATATGCGTAGGTAATACAATTTTGTAAAGGCATTATTATTACGATTGTAGTTCTTGCATTAGTCTCTGACAGTCGGTATGTGTCTGTGTCTTATCAATTTCTAGCACCAAATCGATAAGAGTCAGACACAGATCGACGGTTTAAGCATATTTGAAGCATATTTGTTAGTATTTAAATAATGATTGGCCGAAATTCGTATAAACAAATGTTGACCAAAACCATTTAATTTTATTCGTAAAGGGATTCCGAAAAGATTAATAAGTCTGGTCACATTACAATTCCACTTGAATGGACCCATTTTTAAGAAAAAAATAATAAATTAAATTAAATATAAAAATTGTTGAATTTATTACAAAAACTTTTCAATTTTAAAAATCAGTTAACATTTTTCGTTTCGCCAAAATATTATAGGTTTTAAGGTTCAAGGTGCTAGAACTGGTTTGCATCTCTGCTCGAAGGTGCCATAATATGAGAGAGATATTAAATTTTCTTGTATATTTATTGCATATTTTTAGGCGAACTGTAATTAGTTTATTTTTGTTTATACATATAAAATTTACGCGCAACGTCAATTAAAATCTTGATTAATTCATAAAAATATTGCGACTTTTAGATCAAATATTTAAAAAGTTTTTATTTACATTTCAAATGACATTTGTTTAAATTCTTATTATTTTTATTTTTCTGAAATAAAAAGAATTAATTATTTCCACTACTCAGTTTTTCTTTATATCGATTATTAAATCCATGAAAAGTTTTAATATATAAATTTTTTTCAGGATAATAAAAATGAATATTAACTTTCATTCTTATCATGAAATTGGTTTTAAATTTGCTATCTTCTTCTTTTTTTGGTATTCATCTTGAAGGTCCTTTTTTTAATATTGTTTTTTTTTTTTATATATTTAAAGAAGACTCACAAACATTTTCATATTATTAACGACAAAATTTTAGAGATAATTTTTTTTCATTTTATTATTTTATTTTATATTTTGGTGCTGTTGAGACGCAGTTCAAGGTTACGTAAAAGTTTCTTTAGTAATTTTTAATATATACTAAATATTTTTTTGTTTTTGGAAAAGTTTTTAATCTTAAAGTAAAGTTTAAGAAAAATTTTATTAGTTAAAAAAAAAGCATTTTTGTACTACTCGAGTTAGAAAGAAAAATATAATGAAATTTGATTTATAATTTTGGAAGAATAAAAATCACAAATATTAAACTAATATTGCTTACGATACGAGTGACCAGTTTACCTGAAGCTTCACTTGGATTTCTTGGTATTAAATTGTTAAAAAAAAACGGTTACAAATAGAACTTATAATTTGAGTGAGTGGTTTAATAAAACTAAACCACTCATTTTAATGAGGTTAACTTGGAAAATATAAAATGATGTTGATTAATCTTATATAGATTCGTGTCGTTTTTACATATCTATCAACTGATCCCAATCCAAATCATCAATTTGTTTGGTCTGTTTTTAAGATTACATATTTATATTTTTTCAAAAATGAGTAACAAATAATTCGGGGTCGGTATAGATTCAAATTCAATTACATATATACCTAATAAATAAAAAAATGTCATGCTCCCAAATGGAATGGGTAAAGAAATATAAATATCTGGGAAAATTGTCATTGAAACATTTTACAATTAACAATTTTAGAATTTCTTTACTTTACCAAAAATTTAAAAAAATTACTCGGAATATTTGGAAAAATTACAAAATTTTCTACAAAATTTACTACAATATTTGATTCAATTTTGGATAGTTACCACGTTACCAGATAGTTTAACAGGGCGACATCTTCTACTACTGTAAACTGTAAGAGACTAGCATGCAAATTCGGAGCACATAATCAATCGTATAAACCCAGATAAGTAAAGAAACTAAGAGTAGCGGTGGCTTACTGATAGTGTACAATGCTGGAATGCATTAGGTTGTCCCAGGTTCAACGTTATATGTTCATTTAGCTTTAAATAAGTACCAGTAGTAATTAATAACATTTGCAATATACATAGTATGTAAAAACCGTATTCGTACACCTCACTTTTTACATTAAAATCATGCATTATATTCTAAAGTAGTTTGAATTATGTGTACGATGTACGAATACGGTTTTTATATAGTAGTTACATATGAAAACAGCTTGTATGCTGTATAGTATAGACTCTTTAACAAACTTCCATCACCTAATTAATTTCTTGTATCTACAGCTAGATTCAAGACAATATAAATATATATATACAAAAAATTATTCAATCTCTTAGAAAATCAATTTCAGTCCAATTTTTTTTTTTTAAATTTTGAAAAATTTGCTTGATTTACTTAGTTACATTCTTCAATTGGTAAAATTTCCGTGGTTACACTCCGCCGTATGAAATATAGGTCATAACAAGTTTCAAATACCAGACAGAAATATAAAATAAATGTATCGTAGATGATAAACTGATTCCGTCCAGCATTGAAGTTGATTTTGGCGCGGTTTTTTTTTAAAAATATTAATTACGCGCGGGTTTTAATATCAGTAAGGAGAAATAACTTGTTTACTGATAATATTATTTGATACATGAGTGGTGCACATCAGTCATCAGTCATCTGCAAAATAGATATTGAAGACTGGATTTTACGACGACAGTTGTTATAAGGACATTGAAGCGGTTAGTTATATGGTCAGTTTCCCGCACTCTAGCAGGAGCAGGTTTAAAATATTTTTGTTTGGATATACATATATATATAAATAAATATATATAAATATATATATATATATATATTTATCTGTATATATATTTATTTATATTAAAATCCGCGCGTAGTTAAAATTTAAAAAAAAAAAGCGCGCAAAATTTTTTTTTTTTAAATTAGTGTTTTAATTACAATTACCCGCCAAATTAATTTCAATGCTGGATGGAATCAGTTTATTGATTTTCTAAGAGACTGAATAATTGTATATATATATATTTATATTATTTTGAATCTTGCTGCAGATACAAGAAATTAATTAGGTGATGGAAGTTTATTAAAGAACCTAAACAGCATATACAAGCTGCTTTCATATGTAACTAGTATGTAAAAACCGTATTCGTACACGCACTTTTTACATTAAAATCATGCAACTACTTTAGAATGAATATATGCATGATTTTATTGTAAAAAGTGAGGTTGTACGAATACTGTTTTTACATATACATACTGTATAATAATTATCTTTTTAAGGCTGTGGCATCAAATGTTAATGGTTGAGATAATGCTGACAACAAATTTCTAATACTATATAATTATTAAAAGCCATTAGCTTGTTGCAATTAAATGTTTCTTCACTATAAAGAAACGTATGGCTCGGAATTGCATAATAAAATTAGTAGGTCCAAATTCCAATAAAATGTCACAAAACGTCATAAAGGAAACCAAGGCTCGATTTGAGCTGTAATAAAAACATTAGAAAGAAGGAAAAAAGAAAGTAATTTTCATATTTAGTCTAGTGTCTAGTCTCTAGTGGCTCTTCTCCATCACATTAACAATTCAAATTTTTCATATAATAAATTTTTGCAAAGCTTTTAGCATTTATATTAATTTTTTGTAGTGTAATATAATTAATTAAAAGCTTTAAATTGAAAATTATATTTACAGTTTTACTTCAAACGAAAACTTTAAAAGTTCTTTTGATTCTCTTAACTTTTTTTTGGGCTCAATAGCTTTTTTTTTTGTTTCTAATAAAGTTCAATTTAATTGAAAATTCAGCCATTTTTAATTTTTGTTTTGAGAAGGCTTTTGGCTTTCAGTTGAAAACTTTTACTTAAAATACAACAACAAAACTTTAAAGAGTGTACCGCAAAATACCCAGAGAACCAAAATTAAATGAGAATTGAGATTTTTTTTATATTTTAAAGTTTATCAATATCAACTCAAACTCAACGCCAAGAGCCAAGAGCCAAAAGTACATACAGAGTACACGGAACAAAATATTTATATAGAAATATTTGTGGAGATGACTGTCGACAGAAAATGGGGGAGAAAAAAAAAACAACAAACAAATTGTAGACCTTGACCGTGAATTTAATTTTAGAATTCATCAGAATATTATGAATAAAAGCTATATATAATTTTTATGTATGTACATATTTTTTATATGTAAAAGTTCTTACTTTAAAGTGTAAATATATAAATACATAAACTACATAACAAAAACTCAATGAGGAAATATGAAAATTGTAAGTTATATATTTACAAATTATATAATTAATTTTTCTATTTAAGATTACATAGTAAAAAAAATAATAATAATATGGAAATTAATAGAAATATCCGTTTAAGTCATTAATTAAATGTTTATTTTCTGATTAGAAACAATGTTGTTTGGTTAGTATTACAAATACAAGCAATTTCTAGATTAGTAAGAAATAATTTTTTATTTACTAGTTAAACTATTATGAATTATATTCAAGTTTTAGTTAATTCAATTAATGTTTTTCTACAAAAATTTAACTTAATTTATTTGGAAAAATGTTTTGAAAGTTAAATAATTTCCAAGAATTTTATTGAAACGTAATTTTAGAATATATTATTGAATAAGTTTAATGTGCTAGCTAAATGGTTATTTTGACCATATTCTTGTTCTTCCTCTTTCTATTTCATATCCAGATTTCTTGACGTCACATTTTCGCTGTCTATATATAGTACCGTGAGTCTGATTTTTCAACTAAAAATATTGCCATTCGTTTCAGTTTTGTCCAATATAATCTCTCGTACACATAATTTCATCAGGTCTTCTATTAATATACACATATTACGAACTCATTCTCTTCGATATTTACTATTTAGTTGGACATTGAATCTGTTTTTAGTTAATTTATAATATTAACTTCCATATTTTATGTGGTTTTCCTCTAAATTCATGATAATTTGGAAACATTAAAATTGTGATCTTACTTTACAGTGACGACTGTTTGTTTATCAATCTACAAGACTAATTTCAATCTATAGCACTAGTTTATTTAATTTGCACCGCCTGTTTCAAAATTCTTCATAGTTTCTTTTTTTGTGTCCAATTTTTTCTGCATTATCGTCTTAAAGCCGTCACGATAATTTACTTTTCGTTAATATATTAATTCATTTTTATTGTCAGTAACAAACGTAGCCTTTTAATGAATTCAACTACATCGGTATTTTCGATGTCATTTTATTAGTTATTTTTTAGATAATAATAGCGACATTATTTTCAATATCATTTTGGCATCCTTAAAGGACAGTGAAAGCATGACCTTATAATTGTTCTTATCACATAAGTAACAACAGTGAGGAGCTGGAACTGTAGAATCGATCTATTAAGAATTTGTATTCTAGGGCATGTCGGCACGGAGGCTATACATTATAAAATCAGAAAGGGGAGTTAAGGGTCACGAAATGGCTTTATTGAGAGATATTCAATATAAAAAAATATCAACAGGTGATTGTTCACGGTTGGCCTTATGAAGAATGAAGTTCTCTTCTGTTGCTTGTGTGATTACAACAAGGATTATACTTGTAATATACTCTGTAATAGTGCAGAAATGACATTAAAAATAATTCTGCAAGTCGGATGTGTATACTAGGGGATACAATTTTGTAAGATTAGGTCTCGGAATACTAGTCAGAATGAATTTATTAATATTCATGTTTGCTGCGTATCCGAGTACAAGAACCTTCTATACTTGATAGAAAATGCCAACTCAAAGTAAGGTATTCATTAAAATGCTATCACTATGGATTAAGGAGCATATCAGTATAACCTAACCTAATTTTTCACTTAATTTAACTTTTCAATAACATTATAATAATTTCATTACTAAGACAACTAATTTGATGGTTGAATTGATGACCCTTCTTAGCGATGAACCTTTCTTAATCTTATTTCGATATCGTTAATTCATAATTATATTTCCGATTAAAAATTATATTTATTATAATAAATTGAAATTCAATTTAAATCTTAAAATTAATTTATAAGTCTGTTTTTTAAAAAAAATATTTACACAATTACAAAATAATTGAATGTAAAATGGTAATAAAAATAAAATTTCATAAAATAAATATAATATTGAAATTTCGATAGAAATACAAGTGGTAAAAAATAAAATGCTGGCAGCATTTCTTTTTTGATCTTGACTTAAATATTAAATTATATTGTACAAAAAGAAAACTGAAAGTAATCAAAAAGTTAAAAAAAAAAAAATCCATTTAATTTTAATTTTCTGGATTGTAAATTTCTTTTTGGTATCATTAAAATAAAACAAACTTTCGCTATCAAAATAAAAAATTTTAAGTAAATTTCATTATTTATGCGTATACACATAAGAAAAAATTTCGTAATTAACTTAAAAATTGCGTATTTTTAACAAATTTTTCGTATTATATCAAAATATCGGAATTTTTTTTTGGTTTATTGGGCAATGACCTCTTCTACACCTCTGCGTTTATGGGGTATCAAAAATATTATTTATTAATAAAAGAGTGTAACTAGAAAGTTTTGTTCATAAGGTGACAAAATAATTTTAATTCCAAAATTTTAATTAAAAAACAAATTTGATAAAATTATTTTTCTTTTTAAATTCTTGTCTGGGATTTAAATTTTTTATTTTTTTTTTTGCATTTTTTGTTGTTGTATAAAAAAAAAACAATATAATTTCCCCCTGGAAATATGTGAACGATAGCAGCCAGCAAGCAAAGCACCATAACAAAAATAATATTTGAACAGATTATGCCAATAATAATAAAAAATTAAATATAAAATAAATTTGATAACGTTTTAGAGAATGATTAATATTATTATTATTTTTTCAAGGTTATTTATAAATTAGTCTGACTAATAATGAAAATGCCTTTGAATAAATTAAGTGTACATTTGAACCTTATATATTAACTGATTATGTCTGGTTATACAAATTGGATTATTTAAAAGGACAAAGGGTCATTGTATATACAGAAAATATGTGAAACAATTTTAAGGACACTTTAGAAATATATTTATAACTGGAATAATGGAATGGTTACTAATGATGATAGGGTTAGGAAATGTTTTTAATTACTAAAGGCATTTTAATTGTAATTGTTTTGTAACAGAATTAGCCTGTAGCTGTCAGAATTTCCGAAATTATTGGAGTTGTATTTACAACTACGTAAATGTTAAATTTATTAAGCTATAGTTGCGGCAACTGCTGCGTACAGCGAGTATAGAGTTATATAACTTGAATATAATATGAATCTCTGGGATATTAAGTTAATCTGAGGAGTGTTTAAGTCTTTTTATGATACACTTTGAAACCTCATCGGAGGTCTGTAAAAGAAGTATGTTGCACAAGGGTGTACAACGTTTTTTTCTTAAACAAAATTGTTATAGTATTATGAATCATTTCAAATTGTCAATTTGCCAAAAATAATTTACTTGAAAATTCTTAGTAGCGAAAGCAGCGATATATTGTATTGATGCATTAGGTGGGACTGACAGATATTGATCTTATTCCATATCGTTTAAAAAATGAACCGGGTAAACACAGAATTGTAAGAAATTTGAGTAATTAAATGCTGAAGAAGTAGTTCAACAAATATATCACAAATAGAAACACTTATTTGTGTTTCGAAAACCAAAAAAAAAAAGTATATAGGTCGAAAATACATAAGAATTCCATCAGAAAAACGGTTACCGGTTAACCATTATAAAATGGAAAGCCATAATTATATGGCTCACAGGCTTCTAGGAATTTTAACCGATTCCAAGATTGTTTTTAAGTGTATTTTATTATCTACTTTCCAGTTTCGGATGTTGAGTTTCTTAATGTCGTGCTGTATTTACTCCATATTTTCATCGGATGAATAATCTACCACACTTTCTTGTTCCATCTTTTCACCTGCCAGCGTCTGCTTCGTATAGCGAACATGTTTATCCTGATACATCCATCGAAATCTTTGCATTCTAATGCTTTTGACACCTTAAAGGTCCTTCGTAAAGCTCATACGCAGTTAGTTCATCGTTGTAGAGTTGTGTCCAAATTCTATTTATGTATAGATGCAATCATAAATTTCGTTAACATTAATAGGAAATAAAATAATTTAGCTAATGATAATTTGTATAATTCATAATGCGTTACTGAATAAAATTGATTATTGCACATGCAATTTTTGTTCATAATTAACTCATAAACTTTATTATTATTTAAATTTTTGTCGTCATCATTCAATGAACAATTTCAAAAGAAAATTAATTAAATTTCGTTTTTTCCATATATAAACATTTTTAATAAATAACAACATTTACTCATTGGGAACATATTTTCAGAATGTTTTTTTTTTTTGTTTTTCGGATCGCCATATTTTATAATAATTAATTTATATATTATAAAAATTTCATCGTAATAATGAATAACAATAATAATTTTAATTTTTTTTTTTAGAAATATATTATATATTTATTGACGAAGAGAGGACAATGATTCTTGTTGTAAAAACCATGATGGCTACGCCAATATCTTTTTTTTATTATTATTATTTCTGATGAACTAAACTGACTGGCATGGCAATGATTCTTATTCTTTTAGTGACTTTGCACGTTCAACCTTCATAATTTGTTTCTAGAAAAAATTTATATAAATATTAAAGAATTTTTATTTATATATTTGAAAAGTTATCATAAAAATTATTTTTGTTTTTATATTTTGCTCCTATTAACTTTTCCTCATCACCACATTACAAAGAATTGGAGGTCATCGTTATTACAAGTGGAATAACCGAGTTATTGTGTTATTTATGTGATGACTTTTATGAGTATTGTTGCTTTATATATAATTTTTTTTTTTTTCAATTTTATAAAAATGGTAAAAGATAAAATATTATTAATATAAAAGAGAAGAAATATTAAATATAATTGGAAATTTATAATAATATGTGGGATAAAGAATTTAATTTTTATTTTATTTTGTTTAAATTAAAATTTATTTAATAAAATATTTCATTAAGTTAATAAAAATATTAATTAAATATAGTTTATTTGAAAAACTGAAGCTAATCGTTTCACCCAATAAGCTATAACCAATCTATTAAGCACATTAGATTTTGTGAACTACTCCCACTACATAATTGAAATATAACTTTAGTTTAAACACTAATTTCTTCATCATGATTATGAATAAATGGTTTGTTAGTCCGGGTGAACTTTAGCCTTTTTTTCCATTTTCATTTTGTTATACGGTTTTGCAATTAGAATAATATTCGTTTTTTCTCAGGTCTTTTTCCTCTCTTGTATATAGAGCAAACAATTTTTGTGTGTACAATATTCGACATTCTGTAGCTCAATATTCGTACTACATGACCGCTTTGATTAAGTTTACCATATTTTTTTCTTCCAATAACTAATCGATTTCAAAGTTATATCTTCAACTACATATTTTCCATGGCTATTTTTTACCGGCCCATATATTTATCCATCAAAAACTATCAAATTCTTTTCATTTTGTTTATTTAATGCCCAAACTTCAGATGAATATGTCGATATAGGTCTAATTCCTGATTTATAGATTCGTAATTTAGTAATTCTAGTTTTGACTTTAATAAATTGCTATATGAATAGAAGAATCTACTGTACCATTTCATTTCAATTATGACATTTTTGTTTGTAATTTTATTACTTAAGTGGTACGTATCTTAGAGGTCATGATAACTTCTGCAACAAGTTTTTTCTTTTTTTCATATCTTGAGGAATTGGATAGTAATTAAGTCGGAGAATGGCTGATGAGTTGGGTCTTCATGACATAGACGAGAAAATGATCAGGAGATTAAGTTTCATGCCAGTGGGTCTGTATTGAGGATGGCATTAGAGTAATGGAAAACGTAAGGGATATGCTATGCAAATGTTTAAGTATTAGTATAAAAGAATTCTTATGAGGTTATGAGAGAAGTCCTTATTCGTTAAGGTAAAACTGGATGTTTCAATTAACAGATGGTTCAATTAACAAACAAATGACACTATTCTTTCTTTACTATAACCCTATACAACTAAGTAAGCCAGATAATAGCCTTAATTTTCTTAATTTTAGAACTTCTTTAATTCACCTCCAGAAATATTTAATTAAATATCTTATTCAACATAAGCAGGCCAGTTTATAGAAGGCCATAGTTTATAGAAGTTATCATACAATCTGAAATTCAAAGTTTAAAAGTCAATTAATAGGGCAGACAAAATTGAATTCAAATGTGGGAGTAACTTGAACTGATCGTATGCATATAGACCATATAACCTGGCAACAAAACCTCACAGATCCACCCAAAGTGATAAAATTTTGAATATATCCGAGTTGAAAGAATTCGTACTACCCTGTGGTATGCATTTTCTTCGTCTCAGAAATTCTCAAAATATTAAAATATGTGAAAAATGTGCCAGGTTAAATTTTACCTCTTAACAATATAATTTTTCTATGAAGTTCGTACAGTATGTTTTTTTAATATTCAAGAATTATATATTTATTTCTCCAAAGGTTACCATTGTTTGTATATAGTTATTGTATGTCGAGTGTAACCATATAATAACACAAAACAATGTTTCAATATAAATTTTCAATACCGAATAATCATTTGCGTCATGGTCATGGTCACCAATTTATTTTTATATACACAAAAATTTTAATATTATAATATCTTTTTTTAAAAAAAAGGACAAGGACATCTTAAGTTCAGTGTCAAATATTTAATACATTCTCAGCAAAATAGATACAAAAACTTTACGTTTACGACGACGACAACGACTATAAAAAGAGGTTATTTAAAAATCAATTTTGACTTAAAATACTTTTATAATTTATAATATTAGAAATCATTATTGGCACTATATTCCCTGAATTATTCATGATTAGTTTTACGAAAATCAATGTTGTACATTTTTATATATCCGATAATGCTATAATAATATACTTTTTTTACAATTTAATATCTTTTATTTTTATTACACGATGTCCTTGTCCTTCAAATTATCCTGAAGCAACAAACATAAAACAATTTTATCACGAGAATTGTTTTCTATTTAATAATTTTTCTTTTATTTTATTTTGTATAAATGATTCGTTTTTATTATCGTTATTATAAAAAAAAAATATTCTAATATATAAATAACATAAGGTTCCTTGATGAGTATTATAACCTTGAACTTAACCTGCAAAAAAGTCCTTGTCTCTTTATAAAGTGATTTTTTTTTGTTTTTTTTCATATGCGCTTTTTTATTTTAAGGATGAATTTGGGTGATTTTGCTGTATTTGTATTATAGAAGGGTAAAAATGTTACCATTGGGAAATTTTCCAAGTACACAATTTTTATTAGAGTAAAATATTTTTTATTATTATTGAATAAAGTATGAAATAATTTCATAATTCATTTTTTTTTTAATTGAAAATTTTTACAAAATGTACACTTTATTTAATTACGATTTTTAATGAAATTTTTCATAATTTTTTTAGTTGAATTGGTTTGTAAGGAGTAGAATTCGAGAACTTGAAGCCAAATACTTGGAATGTTGTACACCCTATTCGATGGCTAAAATTTACCCTATAGCACATCAATCCATCCCACCTCCTTAATGAACTTAATCAGGTTGGCAGACTTGGTTTCACCAACCTCTAACTGGTTATTTATAAATTACATTGCTTTGCACTGCAGGGCAATGACATCATAAGGACCTGTTCTACAGATTCTTCTTACTCTTCACAAACTCTACATGTCCACACGGTAGGTAGTCAGTCAGCATTTGTAGTTCAGCATGTGTAGGTAAACATGCTGAACAGTTGGGAGTGACTAACGTCTGGACATACAGAGTTTGTGAAGAGTAAGGATGAAGTTTGTGCAGTTTGTATAATATTTTAATAGAAATAACTTTTGATTTTTATAATTAAAAAAATATGTAAATAATAAACTTTTAAATTAAATTAACTTTAAATAATTTAGCTTATTATATATATTTTTTTATTACATACAAAATCAGTTTTTGACAGGTCATGCCTTTACTTAACATTAAAATATAACAAAAAAGGGAATTTAATAAAAAACATTATATGTAAAGTTTCAAATTCATTAATCTTTTATCAGTTCTGTATCATTTCTTTATCATTATCACTATGTATATATTAAATGAATTTAATAGTGACTTTTACCTTCTTTGTCAACCCTGCAAATCAAATTTGCAATCAAATTTTTCAATGTAATAAATTTTGAATTCTTCTAAAAGTATAAATTGGTGGAGTAGATTGGGATTTAATCGTTAGGATTTGTAACTTATTTTTAATATTTGCAATAGCCCTCACCAATTTGTATAGTGAGGGCTATTGCTCTGAACGAATACTTTGTGAAATATTAGAAATTAATATGTGATGTTGGGCCATTCATTCATTTATAAGCACTTAGATTCTAAAGCTTTAATTTAATGAGATTCGTTATTTGGGGGGAAGGATTTATCGAAGAATATCTCGATTTGTATAAAAGATTTGGATATTTTCTTAATTTCTCTGGACCAAGACTAATGGTATATTTTAATTAGGCTCTAGTAGGTTCATTGTATTACCACCTAATAAATCGCATAACTATAATAACTATATAAAACCATTTCAGCTTCAGTTAATATTATGCTAATGTTATTTGCATTGCCTCTTCTGGTACAAACAAAAATAAATT